>JAGFPH010000444.1:105964-137824 GCA_018207615.1 Philaenus spumarius | reverse complement strand
CCTAATAAGAAAACAGTAATTTCCATATGTTCCTAAATGAGTGAGCAAGGACATTTCAATATGATCCCAAATGAGTAAGCACGGAAATTTCAATATATTCCCAAATGAGTAAGTACGGACAATTCAATATGTTCCTGAATAAGTAAGCTCAGACATTTCAGTATTTTCCCAAATGAGTAAGCACGGAAATTTCAATATGTTCCTAAATGAGTAACCACGGAAATTTCCTTAAGTTCCCTAATAAGAAACCAGAAATTTCCATATGTTCCTAAATGAGTAAAAAGACAACGGTAGTTTCCATATGTTAACAAATGAGTAAGCAAGGACATTTCCTTATATTCCAAAATAAAACAACGGAAATTTCCATATATTCGTAAATAAGTAAGCATGGAATTTTCCATATATTCCCAAATGAGTGACAAAAAAATTACCATATGTTTGCAGATGAGAACGGAAATGTTATTATGTTCCTACATGAGTAAGCACTGAAACTTCCAGATGTTAACAAATGAGTGATCACTTAAATTTCCATATGTTTCCAAATGGATGAACGAAAATTTCCATATGTTCACAAATGAGTGATCACAAAAATTTCTATATATTTCCAAATGAGTGATCACGGAAACTTCCATATATTCACAAATGAGTGATCACGTAAATTTCCATATGTTCCCAATTGAGTAAGCAAGGGCATGTACATATGTTCCCAAGTGAGTAAGCACGAACATTTCCTTATATTCGTAAATGAGCAAGAAAATTGACATATGTTCCTAAATAAGTGATCAAGAACTTTATATATGTTTCTAAATGAGTAAGCACGGAAATTTCCATATGTTCCAAAATGAGTAATCATGGAAATTTATATATCTTTCTAAATGAGTAAGCACGTAAATTTAGGTATGTCCCAAATTAATGAGCTCGGAAATTGCAATTTGCTCCTAAATGAGTGTTCACGGAAATTTCATATATTTAAAAATCAGCACGGAAATTTGCATATGTTCCCAAATCAGAAAGCACGGAATTTTCCAGTTATAGTTTTTATACTATATTTTTCAGTGTAGTAGATAATCGCCTATATTTTTTATTATATTAGTCTAACATATCTAACATATTTAAGAAGAGTAATCAATCGCAAGTATTTTTCAGTATAGTAAACATTGCATATATTTTTCAGTATAGTAAACAATCGCATATATTTTTCAGTATTGTAGAAAATCATTTACATCTTTTAGTATACTAGATAATTCCCTATATTTCCCAGTATAGTAGACCATTATCTATATTTTTCTGTATAGAGAGAATTACTTATATGTTTTAGTACAGTAGACAATAGCAGTTCTTTTTAAGTATAGTCACAATACAATCACATATAGTTTTCAGTTTATTAGACAATCGCATTTATTTTTCAATATACTAGATAATTTCCTACATTTTTAGTATAATAGATAATCATTTATATTTTTCAGTATAGTAGACATTTACTTATATTTTTCTGTAGAGTAGAGAATCGCTTTTATTCTTAATTATAGTAAACAATCGCCTATATTTTACAGTATAGTAGACAATCGCCAATATTTTTCAGTATAGTAGAAATTCTAATATATTTTTCAGAATACTAGACTATATTCTTTAGTATATGCAAGCAGACTATCACCTCTATTTTTAAATTTAGTAGACAATCACCTATACTTTGTATTACAGTAGACAATCTCTTATATTTTTCACTATAGTAAAACAATCACCTATATTTATCAGTTTATTAGACAATCGACTATACTTTTCAATATAGTAGACAATCATTTACATTATTCAGTATTCTAGATAATTTACTTTTTTTTAAATATATTAGACAATCAATTATATTTTTCAGTATATTATAAATCTACTTTATTTTTTACTATAGTTGACAATTGCCTATAGTTTTCTGTGTAGTTAACGTTAACCTATAGTTTTCAGTATAATAGACAATCGCGTATAATTTTCGGTATAGTAAACAATTATTTATATTTTTTAGTTCAGTTTGTCTAATCGTATTTATTTTTAAGTGATGTAGTATACATTTGCCTATAGTTTTCAGTATAGTAGACAATCGCCTATATTTGTTAGTATAGTAAACAATCGCCTATATTTTCCCTTATATTAGACTATATATTTTTCAGCATAGTAAACAATTGCCTATATCTTTTACTGTAGTTGTCAATTGCCTATATTTTACAGTATAGTAGACATTCGCCTATATATTTTATTACAGTTGAAAATAACCTATATTTTTCAGTATAGTAGACAATCGCCTATATTTTTTAGTACAGTAAACAATCGCCTATATTTTCCCTTATATTAGACTACATATTTTTCAGCATAGTAAACAATTGCCTATATCTTTTACTATAGTTGTCAAATGCCTATATTTTACAGTATAGTAGATATTCGCCTATATATTTTATTACAGTTGAAAATAACCTATATTTTTCAGCATAGTAGACAATTGCCTAAATCTTTTACTAGAGTTGTCAATTGCCTATATTATTCAGTATAGTAGACAATCGCCTATATTTTTTAGCACAGTAACAATCGCCTATATTTTCCTTTACAGTAGACTATATATTTTTCAGCATAGTAGACAATTGCCTATAAATTTTAGTATAGTTGTCAATTGCCTATATTTTTCAGTACAGTAGACATTCGCCTATATATTTTATTACAGTAGACAATAATCTTTATTTTTCAGTATAGTAGACAATCGCCTACATTTTTTAGTATAGTAGACATTCGCCCATATATTTTATTACAGTAGACAACCTATATTTTTCAGTATAGTAGACAATCGCCTACATTTTTTAGTATAGTAGAAATTCGCCTATATATTTTATTACAGTAGAGAATAACCTATATTTTTCAGTATAGTAGACAATCGCCTACATTTTTTAGTATAGTAGACATTCGCCCATATATTTTATTACAGTAGACAATAACCTATATTTTTCACTAAAGTAGACAATCGCCTACATTTTTTAGTATGGTAGACAGTCAACTTTATTTTTTGTAGTAAGTAGACCGTTGCATCGACCCGACTTTCTAAGTAGTTTTATCTAAACTATTTCCATGAAATGGTTTGCAACTTTTGCTAATGCCTAATATAACCTAATATGCTTATAAAATTACGCAGAACAAAACAATTGAATAAACACAGAAATGACGTGTACTGTACTCAGCTGGTTGTGTTACCTTGAATTCCGTGAACTTATTGAAATAATACGTAATAAATGATAACTCAGGAATTAGTTCGAAAACAAGTTGGTATTGCTGCCTAAATTAAATTAGTATGCCTATGTATTGTGATGATGCAAATACTGTATGTATTATTCACTTCAGTGTGACTAAAATGTCCCTGACTGAAAAAGTATTTCTCAGAACAAATTTAACTGCTCTAAGTAATTTCAATACTAATACTGCTAATGTGGTCTTTCCAGGAAAATATTATCTATTATTAGAAGACAATTTGACTGTACTCTTCTTCAAGTACACCTAGCATGATACTTGGTGTCTTATATGAAACGTGCTGCCTACTCGTGTAGTCGTATTCACTTAGTTTTACATTGATTAATTAATTAATGCTCTATGAAGTATTGAATTCAATACATTAAAATAAATTTAAAAAAGTTCAGTGACGTTTTTTTCGAATTTGGACATTGATTTGTATTATTATGAATAACAACGTAAAATGTTAAGTAATTTTAACTACATCATTTGGCAACCGTTTCCAGTAAATAAAAAATAGCTGATGAAAATACATTAGGCTTACTACACACGGGCACAGTTACTGCTATTTTAACTGTTGTACAAAAAAAAAATAACAAAAAAATAAAATAAACTAACCCGAATTAGAAAAATGTTTCTGAATATTTAAATTTATTATAATGCATAGAATCCGCTCCTGTACTATAGCACAATAAGGGTTTTTTTGTGACACCTATATCATAGTCCGTCCGTCTGTTTGTGTGTCTGGATGTATGAATGCCCATGAATGTATGCATGAATGTATAGTAATTAATATTTAAGATAACTCCCGCACACATTTAAGGGTATTTTATTGCCTTTCTGTGTGCGTATATGTTTTCCACAGTATTTTAATTTAGTTTTGAATATATAATCGAATGTTATGTTAATATTATACAGGGTGTCCTGCGACCATATGAACAAACTTTGTCCCATTATTCAGCATGTCAAAAGAAACAAAAAATGTTACATAACATGTGTCCTATCTCATTCCGTTTTCGGTCTGTCTGTCTGTATGTGTTTTTTACAAAATACTTAATATTTTCAGAAGTAGAAAAGATATTGAGTTCAAACTTTGTACACCTATTTGTTGCGTAACCTTTTATCACTTTACGAAAAATTAGAACAATATTTTAAATATTTTCAAAATTGCGGCTGTTTATAATTTTTAAAGTCAAATATCTCAAAAACCGCTAACTTTACAAAAAAATTACAAGAGACAAAAAAGTTTACTTTTTTAATGACAAACTCAATGTATTTTTAATTTTTTCTGTAGCTCAAAGAACAACAGAGATATTGACAAAAAAAAGGAAAAATGTATTTCTTTCTAGTTGTCAACAATACCCAGAATTACTCTAGAAAAAAATATTTAAAAGTTATTTTGAGCTAAAATAAAAAGTTATTTGCATAATGTTAGGAGCACTTTCTGAGCTGATTCCACTAGCAAAAATAACGGAAAAAGTTAATTTATTCATAGGTCTGGAAATGCTTCGTTAGAGAGTTACAGCTAGCGAAAGATTTCACCCGTGTTTCAGATTACTCACAGAAACGAATCCCTATTGAAATATGTAGGGCGTTAATTAAGGTGTAAAATTTAAATTAATTTATTTTAATTTACGTAAAATGAGCATATAAATTTAATAAAATAAGTCCCAGTGCTGTAACTGCAGTAATTGTTAATACAGGAAGTCTTGCAACCATATGAACAAACTTTATCACGTTATTCAGCATGTGAATATTATTAATATTAAATAATTAATAAACTAAAAATTTTATCAAAAAATGTTAAGACACAAAAAAGTTAAACAATTTTAAGACAAATAACATGAAGAATAATTTATTCTTATTGGCTGAAGGATAACTAAGAAAATTACATACAATTTAATTAATAATATCAATTATAGTAACAATTAAATAATAACTTATGAACAAATTAACCTCAAATGCAATGTATTGCACTTTGGTTTTAAAACAGGCTTACCAAACTAATAATGTTTAGCATTATTTCAATAATTTTACACCTTAATTAACGTCCTACATATTTCAATAGGGATTCGTTTCTGTGAGTAATCTGAAACACGGGTGAAATCTTTCACTAGCTGTAACTCTCTAACGAAGCATTTCCAGACCTATGAATAAATTAACTTTTTCCGTTATTTTTTCTAGTGGAATCAGCTCAGAAAGTGCTCGGAACATTATGCAAATAACATATTATTTTAGCTCAAAATAACTTTAAAAAATTTTGTTTCTAGAGTAATTCTGGGTATTGTTGACAACTACCAAGAAATACATTTTCCTTTTTTTTGTCAATATCTGTTGTCCTTTGAGCTACAGAAAAAATTACAAAACCATTGAGTTTGTCATTAAAAAAGGAAACTTTTTTGTCTCTTGTAATTTTTTTGTAAAGTTAGCGGTTTTTGAGATATTTGACTTTAAAAATTATAAACGGCCGCCATTTTGAAAATATTTAAAATATTGTTCTTATTTTTCGTACAGTGATAAAAGGTTACGCAACAAATAGGTGTACAAAATTTGAACTCAATATCTTTTCTACTTCTAAAAATATTAATTATTTTGTAAAAAACACATACAGACAGACAGACCGAAAACGGAATGAGATAGGACAAATGTTATATAACATTTTTTGTTTCTTTTGACATGCTGAATAACGTGACAAAGTTTGTTCATATGGTCGCAGGACACCCTGTATAATAAGCTATGCTAATATTATTTTATAGTTATTGTAAATTCATTATTTTGTAAGATATCTTAATTTCATTGTTTTATAAGTTATGGTAATTTCATTATATAAAGATTGATTTTTAGTTTTTTTTTTAAGTGTAATATTTTATATGTTAATGAAGTTATGTCATGTGTCTGTGGAAAATAAAAAGAAATAAATATCTATCTATACATATAAAAGGCAAAGCCCTCACTCACTCAGTCACTCATCATCACTAATTCTCCCACGTAACATGAAACTAGAGAGATGAAATTTGGCATGTGTATACTTTGTTATGGAAATAGGAAAACTAAAGAAATTTCATTTTGACATTCAAATTTTTAGGGGTAGTTTTGAGGGCTTAGGGGTAATTTTGACTTATCACAGTTTCTCAAAAACCATACCACATAGGAACATGAAATTTGGTACACATATTGCTCATTGGCACTAGAGGCACACTAAGAATGGATTTTAAAATATTTGGACTGTAAGGGTTGAAACAACCCCTAAAACAATAAATGTTTTTGTTAAATATATCAAAAACCTTACGTCCTAGGAATGTGAAATTTGGTATCTATATTTGCCACAGAGGCAAGAGGCGAACAAGTAAATTATTTAAAAATATTTGTCCTGCAAGGGTTGAAACAACACCTAAAATAATAAATATTCTTTGTTATATATATCTCAAAAACCATACCACCTAAGAACTTGAAATTTGGTACACATACTGCTCATAGACACTAGAGGCACACTAAGAACGGATTTAAACAAAATTGGCATGTAAGGGTTGAAACAATCGATAAAACAATAAATATTGTTTGTCATATATCTCAAAAACCTTACGTCATAGGAATGTGGAATTTGGTACATGTATTTGCCACACGGGAAATGATTTTAAAATATTTGGCCTGCAAGGGTTGAAACAACCCCTAAAACAATAAATATTGTTTGTTATATATTTAAAAAACCTTACCATTTAGGAACTTGAAATTTGGTACACATATTGGTCATAGGCACTAGAAGCGTACTAAGAAAGGATTTTAAAATATTTGGGGTTGAAACAACCCCTAAAACAATAAATATTGTTTGATATGTATCTCAAAAAGCTTACGTCCTAGAAATGTAAAATTTGGTACATGTATTTGCCACATGGGAAATGATATTAAAATATTTTTCCTGCAAGGGTTGAAACAACTCCTACAACAATAAATATTGTTTGTTATATATCTCAAAAACCATACCACATAGGAACTTGATATTTGGTACACATACTGCTCATAGACACTAGAGGCACACTAAAAACGGATTTTAAAATATTTGGCCTCTAAGGGTTGAAACAACCCCTAAAACAATATATTTTGTTTGTTATATATCTCAAAAACCTTACGTCCTAGGAATGTGAAATTTGATACATGTATTTGCCATAGGGGAAATGATTTTAAAATATTTGGCCTGCAAAGGTTGATTTTTGTTTTTTTGTTTGTTTTGTGTTTAACGTCCTGCTGTTTTGCACTTAAGGCTAATAAAGACGGAACCTACAGTTTTACGTGGAATCCGAACCACAGCCAATGATGTCAGTTAAGAAACCATTTAGAAAATTATTCGGGGTCAATGGGAATTGAACCCGGAACTTTTCCATTGATGGTTGCCATGACGATTGATAAAGTTTTGACGCCTTAACAACCACGGCCATCGTGGCTCTCCTGCAAAGGTTGAAACAAGTCCTAAAACAATAAATATTGTTTGTTATATATTTAAAAAACTTTACCATTTAAGAACTTGAAATTAGGTACACATATTGCTCATAGGCACTAGAGGCGCACTAAGAAAGCATTTTAAAATATTTGGCCTTTAAGAGGTAAACATAGCTTAAAACAATAAATATTGTTTGTTATATATCTCAAAAACGTTACCTCCTAGAAACGTGAAATTTGGTATAAGTACTTGTCATAGGGACAAGAAGCGTACTAAGAAAGGATTTTAAAATATTTGGTCAGTAGGGGTTGAAACAACCCCTAAAACAATAAATATTGTTTGTTATGTATCTCAAAAACCTTACGTCCTAGAAATGTGAAATTTGGTACATGTATTTGCCACAGGGGAAATGATATTAAATTATTTTTCCTGCAAGGGTTGAAACAACAACTAAAACAATAAATATTGTTTGTTATATATTTCAAAAACCTTACGTCCTAGAAATGTGAAATTTGGTACAAAAATGTATTTGCCACAGGGGAAATGATTTTAAAGTATTTGGCCTGCAAGGGTTGAAACAACTCCTACAACAATAAATATTGTTTGTTATATATCTCAAAAACCATACCACCTAGGAACTTGAAATTTGGTACACATACTGCTCATAGACACTAGAGACACACTTATAACGGATTTTAAAATATTTGGCCTCTAAGGGTTGAAACAACCCCTAAAACTATAAATATTGTCTGTTATATATCTCAAAACCCTTACGTCCTAGGAATGTGAAATTTGGTACATGTATTTGCATAGGGGAAATGATTTTATAATATTTGGCCTGCAAAGGTTAATTTTTGTTTTTGTTTTGTTTTGTGTTTAACGTCCTGCTGTTTTTCAGTTAAGGCTAATGAAGACGGGACCTACAGTTTTACGTGGAATCCGAACCACAGCCAATGATGTCAGTTAAAAAAAACATTTAGAAAATTATTCGGGGTCAATGGGAATTGAACCCGGAACTTTTCCATTGATGGTTGCCATGACGGTTGATAAAGTTTTGACGCCTTAACAACCACGGCCATCGTGGCTCTCCTGCAAAGGTTGAAACAACCCCTAAAACAATAAATATTATTTGTTACATATTTCAAAAACTTTACCACCTAAGAACTTGAAATTTGGTACACATATTGGTCATAGGCACTAGAGGCGAACTAAGAAAGGATTTTAAAATATTTGGTCTGTAAGGGTTTAAACAACCCCTAAAACTATAAATATTATTTATTATATATCTCAAACACCTTACCTCCTAGAAACGTGAAATCGGGTATAATGATTTGTCATAGAGACAAGAGGCGTACTAAGAAAGTATTTTAAAATATTTGGTCTCTTAGGGTTGAAACAACCCCTTAAACAATAAATATTTTTTGTAATATATCTCAAAAACCTTACCTCCTAGAAACGTGAAATTTGGTACAAGTATTTGTCATAGGGGCAAGAGGCGAACTAGGAAATGATTTTAAAATATTTGGCCTGCAAGGGTTGAAACAACCCCTAAAACAATAAATATTGTTTGTTATATCTCAACAACCCTATCTTCTAGGAACGTGAAATTCGGTACACATATTTTTCATAGCACCTATAGGCAAACTAAGTAATTATTTTAAAATATTTGGTATTTATGGGTTGAAACAACCAATAAAAAAATATGTATTGTATGTTATAATTTTCTAAAAGCTAGAAAACAACAATGTTTTATGTTTATTTCTTACACGATAGATATAAAAAGTAAACCAGTTTTACATTTTGAAAATAGGTGAAAATGTAGTAACAACCCCTAAAACTGTAAATATTAATTTAATTCCGCCTAGGAACGTGAAATTTGGTACACATAATGCTCAATAGGGGTTAGAGGCTAATGACAGTGCTTCTACATTTATAACTATGAACTAAAAATTTTACAAATTTCTTAAAAATCTGCAGTGGACTTTATAATGAACTTTGAATAGGCTGTGTTTTGTGTAATTTTGTGACAAAATGAATACTATATAAAATATGTCTTTTGTATTTAATATAATTGGGAGGTGCAGCTATAGCATATTTTGGACCTTAGCCCTAAGGGCTCTATATTAGAAAATTTATATACCTTTTTTTTATAGAGAGACGTCTCATAATTCTTTATTTTTATTATTTAATTATACCTATTTTTACAGTTGGCCAACGACATAAATATTTAATTATTAAACAAATCCATGGTACTACATGTTAATATTTTTGTAATCTTGTTTAATCTTTCTGTATGAATTCTGTAATCATTGTTAAAGGGGAGGGTTTTGATTTTTAATTTTGGGGAGGGATTTTAAATTCAAATAATTAACCTTTCATATGTAATTTTGTAATCTGATATATTTTGTGTACTTTAAGGGCGTATAATTAATTCTATATTTTTGTTAAGGGCATATAAACTTTTTTTAATTTTGGTTAATAAACCCAAAATTATATCTAGTTCTTTGGTTTATTGACTTAACCTCTAGGTACCTTATGAATTGTAAGTGATCAGCTGAAACATTCCTACGTTTGGTGATTTTTAACTTTAAAGGTAAGTTTTGAACATGACCAATCTATGTGGCCCAGTATAGCTTCCGTTCCCTTAGTTTTATCTTTTAATAAGATTGGTACATATGTGACCTAGATATGCTACTTCTTTTCTAAGAAATTCCGTTTTGTCCAGTTGAATCTTAAAATTTGCATCCCGTAGTCTGTCGAAAACGTCCCTAAGTCTTTGTATGTGTTCTTGAAGACTAGTTGAATAGATTATTATGTCATCTAAATAAACCAGGCAAGTTTCATTTTGAACACCTCTTAGAATATTGTTCATAATCCTTTGGAAGGTAGGGGGACTGTTCTTTAATCCGAACGGCTTTCTCAAAAATTCATAATGTCCGGTTTCCGTCGAAAATGCCGTCTTTTCTACGCTTGTTGGGTCCATTTCTACTTGATGAAATCCGGAAGCCAGATCTAAGGTCGTAAAGTATTGCGATCGGCCTAATTTGTCCAAAATATCCGTAATATTCGGTAAAGGAAATCTATCATCTATTGTTTTTGAATTTAGGTCCCTAAAGTCTATCACTAGCCTAAATTTTTGTTTACCGGAAGCGTCTTTTTTCTTTGGTACTACCCAAACTGGAGAATTCCATGGAGAACGCGAAGGCTGGATAATTATTTGGTGTAACATGTCTTCTATTTCATTATTAACTTCATTTTTATAAATTTCCGGATATCGATAATTTCTAGTGTAAACAGGAATTTCGTCCGTTGTTCTAATTACATGTTTAATCTGATTAGTGAAGGTCAAATCATGTCCGTCTATGTGAAATATATCTACATACTCACCTACTAATTTAATTATGGCTCGTTTTTCCTCCGAATTCATGTGGTCTATCCTAATTTTAGACAAGTCTAGTTTTTGGTTTTTGTGATCAATCAGATTAAAATTAATTTCATTTCATTTTATTTTTTAACGTGTTTGTTTCGTAAACTTTATAATTACTTAAGTTTTCTAATTCCAAAGGTTTATTAAATGTCAGTCTTTTATCGGTTGATGTGTTGTTGATAACAGGACAATAGATTTCGCCTCCACGCACTGTAACTATACACTGTGGAATCTCTAACCCATTTACGTGTTTGTAACATAATAATGCATCATCGTTATTTATATTTTTCACTTTGACTTTTATTATTTGACTGCAACGGGCTTGAATAAGATAACTTAAAATTTCCTTAACAGGTTTGTTTTGTGTGTTCCCTTGCGATACATCTGATCCGGTGTTGAAATAATGAATAGGAATTGTTTTACCATAAAATATTAGCTTATTGTTTACAAAGTCTAGATTAATTTTTAAATCTTTAATACTGTCCAGACCCAATAGTAGATCGAAATTTTTATGAAAATCGAATAAGTAGAATTGGGTTGCCCTCTTTCCCAATAGAGTTAATTTACAGCTATAATCTTCTTTTGAAACTCCATGTGCAGTGGCTACTTCAAAAGGTTCTCTTATTGTGCTTGTTTTAAAACATTCTAACCCTACAGATTTTCTTATAAAAGATCTGGTGCTACCAGTGTCGATTAATATTTTAAAATTAGTGACAGGGTCGTGTATGTAAGGCAAATCATTGTTATCGTTCTGTAAATTCATAATTGAAAATTTGTTCCTAAGTTCGTTTACCCTAAAAAATGATTGTCTTCAGTTTGAATGTTTGCGTCGTTATCTGTACATCTCTAGACTGCCGTAGTCTTGGAAATTTTCTTCATTACCCAAAGTTTCGTCACTAACAATTATGTCTGGATCAAATTGGTGCATTGCGTATCCGTCATTTATCTCTTCATTTTCCGCATCTCGCCCTGTCATTTGATACAATTTAGGATTTTGCCTAGATGGACCTTCCGACTGTCTAGTTGATATACTCATAGGAGTCGGCTGATATGGTTGTTTTTGAGGTAACTGCGGTCTCGGATTGCCATTGTTCATGAATTGTCCGCGTTGAGATTGACCAAAATTAGCGTAGGAAGGTTTATAAAAAGGATTTGGCTGTTGGACCAGTTGGTACATCGGTTTAGGGTTCTGGTAAAATTGGGCATTTAACGGTTTTCGGACAAAATTATTTAGATTTTTTGGAACAACGTATTGTTTGTTAGGTTGTGCAAACATTTTGTTATTTTTAAATTGAAATTCGTTAGTTAGCATACTAAGAGCTTCCCCAAGGGTTGTGGGGTTTTTCGTTTTCATGAGAGGACCAAGTGGTTCATGAAGCCCTCTTAACAAAACTCGTAAAGCTAATTTTTGTACATATTCACATAATATAATTAGTGCAGCTGGTTCTTTGTTTACAAAATATGCCATCTGTAGATATAATAATTTTTGAATTCTTTCGTAAAATTTAAATGGTGTTTCACTAGCTTCTTGTTTTAATTCTGTCATTTCGAGATTTAATGTAGTGCAATCTCTTTTGTCCAAGTAACTAGACAAAAGTGATTTTCTAACATCTATCCAAGCATAACTACTTGAGCTTACAACTAACTCTAAGGCTGGACTTTTTATTTTTGATAAAATAGTAGAAAAAATATTCATTTTGAAAATCTTCTGATTTAGCAGAAACATAAAATTTAGTAACTATTTTATCACAAATGGATATGAATCTATTAAGAATCTATATGAATCTATTATCTTATGAATCTATTAAGCATAGTGGGTTCACCCGAAAATTCTGGGATCATGTCCAAATATTCTTTCTTTAAAACTGGAGTAGCCATTGTATTGTTTACTGCTAAATAATAATATATTAAAATCAATGTATAACCTTTGGACTAAAATAATAACTGTTTACTTATTTTATCTTAACTATTTTACTTACAAAATCAAAAATTCTATGCTCATTTTACGCGTATCACTAACCCTTGAAATAAGCACTAATTTCACTTTTCACTTCACTCGACAATATAAAAATCAATAACATACCTTTATTAAGTTTTAATTTAAACTGAATAATATACGTTTATTCAATATGGTTCACTTCACTAACGGTTGAAACCGATATAAATTATGTTAATTAATTTACTGAAGTGTCCTACCGACTGCGCCAGTTACGTTATTATACTCGAACGATTGGTTTAAAAAAAAATCAAACATTTATTTTATTACAATATTTAATTAAACAAACTTATAATATAATATTTAGTATAAAAGTATAACTCTTATTCACAGAGTACTTTACTAGTCGGGCGTTCTAACAACACTAATGACAAAAGCTCATCAGAGCTAAGAGAACAATATGCTGAATTGCTAACTACAATCTTATTCTAGGAATACATGCTAAACTATGCATCTGTAACATTGTCTTAAGCTAAAATAAACTATATAACTTATATATATTTGTGTTATTGCTTGTACAAAATAATTAATTAACTTTGTTGGTACACAGTTTAGCCCAAATAACTTAAAAAGGTGATAGGCGAAACATATACAGTAAGTCAAAGGCATTTCAAGGTGTTCAATAAATTCAGCCATCACAGTTAGTAATCTATATATATAAAATGCAATGTATGTCCGTCTGTTTGTACGTTTGTCTGTTTGTACGTTTGTCTGTTTGTAGGTTTGTCCTTTATGCGTTACCAAACCGTCCATCCGATTGCTTTGAAATTTTGCATAGTAACACAGGTTAACCCTGGAAAGGTTTTAGGCCATTTACCGAAGTCCTAGGACATTAAAACTACGCCCCAGTGGCCCTCAATGTTTCAATGTTAATCTTATGGAAGGTCAATCTTAAGGAAGAAGAAGAAAGATTTCTTTTGATTTCATCAGGGGCACAAAAAACAGCTGTTCGTATGAAAAGCTTAAAACAGCTGATTTTGATCAACAACTGATTTGGATCAAAAACAATATAATTTTAGGTTAGGCCTACAACGAACTAAAACACCAATTATTGGGCTAATTACTTAAGATATATAAAAGCCAAATACCACTCACTGACTGAACACTTAAAAAGAATACAATTACGTTAAAAAGACTGAAAATACCAACCACAACTGGCAACGCCGTACGGGTCAGCTAGTATAAATTATAAAATTCTTCAACTACGTTTTATTTTTTTTCTATTATAATAGCAAGTACAAAAAAGAAGCATAATATTCGGTTCTATTAAATAAATAAAACAATTAACTTTTATAGACCTTATTTTGTCATGTTTGTTATACTATTTATTTGTTTGTATATTTATTTCATTCCTACTAAGAATTCTTTGCAAACAAATTGAAAATAAAACTAATATTGATGAATACAATCTGAAGTTAGACAAGAGACTTGCTGATTAAAAAGAATATATCAGTTTTCAAAGATATCTATCTACTGAAAACTGTAGCTACTATTAATGATGTAGGTCATTCTAAAAAGTAATTGTTAAAGATTATAATAAATAATTATATAATGGTTTGTATTTTATAAATTAAGTAGATTTTAATTTTAATGTTGATTAAAATCGTTAATAAGCGTATTCCAGTTTATTCTATTAGGTTTTAGTCACTATGCCTTTATGTACTTAATGTTTAAATATTCTAATATTGTAATTATCAAAAACTTTATATTACATTAATGTGCGTTAAATTCAAAGACATTTTTAAAAAGTTACTTTATTTTATATTAATTTATTTTACTGTAAAATTGAATCGTTTCTAAAACCTACTGGTCTTATATATGTATTTATTAACACAAATTAAATATAAGTGATCTTACAAATACGACTTAAAAAGTTTCTCTTCTAGACGTCCAAATTCGTTAAAATATTTTAAAAATTTTAAGTAAGTTATTTAATAACTATGTATTTAAAGTACCTTTCCTAAAATGAACAATTATTTTATATTTATACTCTTCTCCATCCATTTAGCATGTATTTAAATTATAAACTATTTGAATATTTACGTTGTTAGTTGCACTTTTTAAATAAAACCTTTTTATTTATTTACTACACTTTTCATATATTTGTTTCAATTTTACCTTTATAATACAAGTTAAAATTTAGCAAAATTATAAAAACTTTTACACAATTTTCTAATATTTTTCTAATGATTGTCATGTTTTTATTTAATGTATAAGAGGCAGTAACCGTATATTGATTTAAAATACGTAAAAAGGTATACATTGTATAAAAAAGAAACAGATTAAAACAGAGTTTTCTTTAACAATACATAAACAATCTATTGTGTATGTATTACAAAAGAAACGAACACAATACATTTCAATTTATAAAACCCATTTAAAACTGCAACCTGGTAAAGTCATCTGAGAAAGAAATCAATTTCATGAAAAGAAGAAACTTTAATAAGTTTTCGTCAAACTAAAATTTATATCTTACGTCTACACAAATAATGGATGCACATTTTATAGATTGATATTAAGAAATGTTCAATTTGGTATGTACAATGTGTTATAAAAAGTGAATTCTTTATTTGATTTGATTTAAACTGAGTTTCATATATTGAATATATATTCATTTAACTAGTAATTAGAGAATAATTATATTAACAATTTACGTAACTAATATAAAATTTAAGATAAACAATATTCTGTCAGGAATTTAATAATTGCTTTAAACGTTAAGTAAATAGTAACTAGATTTAACAAATGACTAATTGTTAAAATTTAACATTTAATATAACATGTCAACATTTTTACAAACAACATTTTCATCACAAGGATATTTTAACCTCAACATGTTTTTCAGCCCCAATAAGATAGGAAGACATGGTTATGCTTCAAAACTAAATGGTTCCTATAAGTGGATGAAACCACTTGTAGGCCTGGACAGACTCCATATATGTCATTTAATAGTTATTTAGATATTGCTTTTTAGACCTAAAGTACAAAAAAGTTAAATATAAGTTCGGTTATGCATTTTAAATACACTTTATGAATTTTTGTAGGAGGTAAATCTTCTGGTCTGCTTTACTACGAAGAAGAGCCAGACTCTATATCAGACTGTCATTCTGCAAATTAATTTACTTTCACAATACAATTAATTTAACTCTAGGTTTTAAACATCTGTATTTGACTTCATTGATTAAAATTCGTTTAATAATGTTTTTTATCGTATCAAAAAATCGCAACAATTTTTTATATTTGCGAACATTTCCTATTAAATACTATCGATAGTTTACAACTTTTGAAAACAAAAGTTTTCTAAATAAAAAAAGGTCTATTTAGATACTTAAAAATGGCGCAGATATAGTACATGATTGTAAGATTTATAGAGATACGAAATTTCCCTTCTACACTCAACGTATAAAGGAAGTCAATTTAAAATAACTTTTTCAATTTAGAAAAATACAGGTGAGTAACAATGATTTGCAAAATGATTTCTAAAACAACATGATCTATTATCTTACATGAGTTTTAGATGATGGATATTATTTTAAACTTTTCTTTAGTACTACTTCTTATTACTTGTTGTTATTAAAATAATTATAAAAATTTAAAATACGTATTATTTACGCTCTAAAATTATAAAACTCAGTTTTCTGATAAGTGAATCTATATGTCGGTATAACAGGCACAAGGTACATGGTACCAGAGTAGGTTATCATAAAAGTTAGTGCCTTTTGACGCTATGTTTATAACTTATTACACAATTTTTCAGTATGTATATCATTAAAACTAAAATTTAAGAAGACATTGGCTGAAACACAAAGGCGTATTGTGAAATTTACTTAGTTTCCGGTAAAAATAGTAAATTTTGTCTTGTAAAAGATGTAGCAACAAACAAAACACAAATTGATCTAATCTACAGTAATTTAAAGCAGAGTAATAGATACAGATTTTAACTGCTAGTACTGATTTTTGTAAAGACAAGCTTATTAACATGCAAAAATGTAAAACAATGCTATTTGCTGGACATTTCTACACAAGCTCTCTCTGTAATCACTGAATTGCATTCAAATAATTCCGTTTGTGTTCTGTTTAAATAATAAGTCGAAAAGTTAAACAAACTTACATTACAAACGTTTTTTAAATCGATTTTTAAAAGCAAATCCGTTTATTACAGAAAACTTATTAATTTTTATATACTAAATACATATTTTTATTTCTAACAATAGTATTAGTATATAGCATTTAACAAAAGTAATGTTAGAAATACTAACGATTTTTAAGAGATGATTTCTTTAAAACTTGTTTCTACATTCAGTGTTAGCACTATAGTAAAACATCAGTAGTAGCATTGTATATTGTAAGGACACAAATATCGTGGTTTTGTGATTTTAGTGAACAAATAAAAAATACTAATGTTATTAGTAATGTCAATATAATGAAATGAAATGAAAATAGTGATTTTATTTATACATACTAATATTATACTACACAATATTCAAACTAACAAACACTTTTGGCATGGTCTAAAATGATCGTCAGCCAGGTTGGCACTAAACTATAGAAATAAACATATTCTTACTCATATCTGTACCATACAAATAATAACAATAATTCATATATTAGAAGAATCACGTAATGAACGTAGTAAAAATATACACTAAATTAACCTTACTTACTAATACCAAATAAAAATCTTTTTCATAGTACAAACATAATATATAAAAAGTAGTAACCAAATAATATAAGAAGCCATCATCAGATAGATTTTTATGAATTATTAATTAAATTGCCTTACAACTCCGGTCTGACTGTAAAGTCTTAATGTCAATATACTTTTAAGTAAATTTATTTTAATTTATGAAAAGTCAAATTCTCATTATTTTCACATATACTTTTACAAAACCCCATTAAAAGCCCTTGAATCTGGAAGGCAAAGTAACAAAAACTTTTTAAATTTAATATTAAATTGGGTTACTAAATTGGATTACACACACATCATATTAGATAGGTAACAAACATATTTTATGAATAACTACACTCATTGTCTTCTACTTGGTTTCCGTTCGAAAAGTTATTTAAAAATTATATATAATAACTTAATATTTTAGAGCTTTTCATTTTCGGCAAGAAAAGAAAGTAGCCCATTATTTAATTACAGGTACATTATACTTACATTGTTATCTAGAAAAAAATACACAGAATAACAATGAACTACAGAATAACATGGAATAACAGTTACTATTAATAAATTTATAGTTAATAAATGGTTGATTAGGATAAAGCTCTTACGTATAAACACTATATTTATCAAGTCGTTTAAAAATTCCCTAAATTATTACGAAAAAGGGATTATTATATTATTTTTTAAATAAAGTGAGTGGAATAATGATATGGAAAATGCTGTTAGTAGTCAAATATTGAACACTTAAAACTATATATTAAAATAACTAAGAATGAAAGGCTATAATATGTGTAAGCCTAATAAATTTTAATTATTTTGAATTAAAAATATTAAATAATGCTAAAAAACGTACCGCACACAAAGTCTGCCTGCATTCCATATTTGTCATAAAACATTTAATAATAGGCCTATAGTTCACATTTAGCTTTCAAGGTAAACTAACAAAACATACTTTACATGATTTATGACTTAAAGATTAAGGTTAGAAATTTAAAAAATCCTCTAAAAAATGCAGTACATTTATTTCTTGTAAGGGCATTTAATTTTAGTAACCTCCATTCTACATCTAAAATATAAGTAAATACATACCATTTTATATTTCAAACTGTGTAGGTGTCATTTTAGACAATTTTTATTAACTTTAATGAGTAATACTTTGTGCAATCTTTATTAATTCCTTATAATAT
This sequence comes from Philaenus spumarius, assembly GCA_018207615.1. Lineage (NCBI taxonomy): Eukaryota > Metazoa > Arthropoda > Insecta > Hemiptera > Aphrophoridae > Philaenus > Philaenus spumarius. The sequence continues at coordinate 118,852 of JAGFPH010000444.1, read as the reverse complement.
TATGTTGTTACTATTATCTAATGTTATTATTATTATTATTATTTTTTTTTTTTTTTTATTTTTTTGAGGCAAATAACCTGACCTTTTATCATTGCCTGACTTATTGGGTAATGTAAAATATGATCAGGATAAATATAAGGAATTTGTTTAGTAGTCCTATGTTCATTATTCTTCACTTAATATTCAGAATTTTAAACATTCATTAACTAATGTATTATTTTTATTTAACTTCGTTCAATTATAAATGTATTTACAAAGTAGATTACAGTAACAGTGTAAACTGATGTTAAAACTTGAGATATTTAATTATGACGTGGAATATCATTTAAATTGAAAAAAAACTTAGTTTATGACCAATTTACAAGACTTTAAGAGAATTTAATGGTATGTGCATGTAAACTACAATTTGCTCAAAGCTAATGTTCCCATTGTTCTCTTTGCGGCAGTATAGTGATTGTTTATTCTTCCGCAAGAGTGAGTTGACCTCCCATATTGTTGAAAGCATGAAAATGAACTGCGGCAATGAGCCTAACTTTTACCATTAAATACGTTTTCCGTATCAACCATGTAACAGAACAGTAGTGAGAAAATTAAAACTTAAATCAACATAATACTTAAAGGTAACTTGTATGTTACTTACCAGCTTCAAAATTATTTAAATGTAATATTGCAGAATATATGTGTGCTAAGTACATGCTTATTTTGAGTACAAGTTTTGGAGTGAGTTTTTTAAATACATTTTTGAAATTTACTTTTTTAATTACTAATTATGCCGTTTTAATAACCAACATGACTATGAAATCTCGTCTGTAGTCTCCCTACCAGAAAATTTTGTATCTAAAATTTTAAATTTTATGTAGTCATAAAATCAAAACGAAAAAGAAAAATATTTATTTTTAATGTTGATACTTTTACTGTCAACTAAGATGCTGTTAATAAATTAATTTAGGTTTTGGTAAATATTTATTTTAAAATATTTAGTAAAAATATTTGGATATAAATTTTACAAAGGTAACTTAAAATATAAGTTTCTAAAAAACTAAAAAAATTTAATTTTAACTTTATTTTTGTAAAAATATTGTTCTAGTATTGTTTTTTTAACATTTAAAACAATAAATTAAACAGTTTGTTTAAAAATACAAAATACCTAAAATTGTTAAGAGATAACTAAAAAACGGTACCAGGAACTGGCACATACTTTCTCACTAACATATTTAAATTACTAAACAGATTCACAGTGACTTGTAGGGTGGGGTAGGAGAGTTTTTTTTATTAAAGTTGGAGATTAACTAATAAATATTATTATTATTATTATCTAGAGAGAAAACTATTCTATCGATTTCAAACAAATTTGCACCAAACACGTCAATTAGGACTTTATAGATGCACGTAAAAAGGTTTTGAAAAATTTTGAAAAACAACCCCCTTTATGGCCAAAAAAACCCATAAAATCAGTTATTATTATTATTATTAGTTAAACGAGAATTTTTAGAAAGATGCGGGTTTCTGTATATGGTAGGGCACATTAAAGGCTACAAATAAGCCAAATTTTATCAAAATCGTTAGAGCCGTTTTTTTATAAAAAAATAATAACTGATTTTTTGGGGGTTTTTTGGCTAAAAAGGGGGTTGTTTTTCAAAATTATTCAAAACCCTTTTTCGTGCATCTATACAGGCGTACTGGACATGTCTGGTGCAAATTTGGTTGAAATCGATCGAATAGTTTTCTCTCTAGCTATGTATACTTTTATTAAAGTAGGCGATTAACTAATAAATATTATTATTATTAGCTAGAGAGAAAACTATTCGATCGATTTCGAACAAATTTGCACCAAACACGTCAATTAGGTCTTTATAGATGCACGAAAAAGGATTTTGAACAATTTTGAAAAACAACCCCCTTTATGGCCAAAAAACCCCCCAAAATCAGTTATTATTATTATTATTAGCTAAACGAAAATTTTTAGAAAGATGCGGGTTTTTGTATATGGTAGGGCACATTAAAGGCTACAAATAAGCCAAATTTTATCAAAATCGTTAGAGCCGTTTTTTTATAAAAAAATAATAACTGATTTTTTGGGGGTTTTTTGGCCAAAAAGGGGGTTGTTTTTCAAAATTGTTCAAAACCCTTTTTCGTGCATCTATACAGGCGTACTGGACATGTCTGGTGCAAATTTGGTTGAAATCGATCGAATAGTTTTCGCTCTAGCTTTGTATACATACAGACATACAGACATACAGACATACATACAGACACACAGACATACAGACATACATACAGACATACAGACAGACATTTTGTAAAAATCACTTTTTTGGACTCAAGGGGTCCCAAAACGGATATTTCCACAAAAATCTCAACATCGATTTTTTTTGCGATCACTATACTTTCTCTATACTATAGTATAGTGAGAAAGTAAAACCTTTACTTTTCAATGAATTTACTTTTAGAATCTATGCAAGTAACTAATAATATAATAACGTTTTTTATTTATTTTAGTCAAGTGACGTTTTTTAGTACAATTGCCTTCCGGTCGCCTGGTGTAGTGCACCGAATCACTAACTGCCCGGAGATGAGATTTGTGTAGTTTCTTTGTAATAACGACAACAGTATAGTGATTGATTTATATATTTGAAGATTAAATAAAATAATCAAGTGTATAAAAAAGAGGTACAATACAGATAATATGTAGATAAGGTACTTTATTAACAACATTTTGTTATCAAATGATAGAGGTAAGATTTTACCACGGAATCGTAACAAATCTACCTATTTTAATTTAATAATAATCTATATAAATAAAAATTGAAACGTGCGATTGTTCCAAATCGATAATATCTAAAAGTTCTTCACCCATTACTTTGAAATTTTGACACAAACTTACATTTGAATAAAAGCGTGCTTTTATATACTTTTTGAAAAACTGCAGCACCTATTAAACATAAAAACTACAAACAATATACTCGCAATGTTTAACAAAAATGTAAGTGCCATTACATAAATGTTTATTGTCTATAATAACTGTAGTCAGCTGTTTCATATAATATTTCCATTATTAGGTGATTTCAAACATAAAACAATTATTTAAAAATGTCACAACAACTGCTAACACTTAGCATTTTAAATGTTTCTAAATGCCGTTTTAAATAAAATGTTAATACATTTAAAACAATTTCTACTTTAAATCTATTATTTTTAAGACATTCCGTTAGAATTGAGCATTAACATTTGCAATATCAATCATTTCGTGAGTATACATATTTTTTGTATTTTTTTCATAGTCTTTAATTTGGTTAAGCCAGATTTAATAAAACATTTATTATAACTGAAATAAATTGTTTTGCCATAACCTATTTCTATTTTCTTCATTATAATATTAATAACTTCTAAACCATTTAATATATCAATATAAAATTAAAAACAATTAAAAGGTAATATTTTTATATTTATTTTGGAATAAAAAATATATATAAGTACGAAACATAAAATTATAACACCTAGGCTACAATAAAATATCAACTATAGGAAATAAAACTTGTTTTTATCAAAATGTATTCTACCATAAAAATGTTATTCAGGGATAGTGTACTTTTTATTTAAAAAAAAAAATTTTCAATTAGTTCAGTAGTTCCTGAGATTACTCAATATATACAAACAAACAAATTTTACCTATTTATAATATTAGTATAGATAAATATATTATTATATTAACTACTTCTAAACCAATTACTATATCAATATGAAATTAAAAATATTGCATACCTACAAGCATTGTTAAATCAAATATACTAGACACTTGTGTTTTGTATTTTTTTTATTTTCCATTTAACCAGATAAGCCGCAGCAACGCGTGGCAGGGTCAGCTAGTTTTTATATATTATTTTGGTTTAGTATTTCTTACAGTATGTTTTGTTATTGTTTATTAATTAGTTGCAAAAATAATTCATATTCATTTAACTAAATTTATTGAGACTAAGTTGAACGATTTTACTAAATATAGCCTACACTGCTACTAAAAATGTTGTCTTCACAATTTGCCGATATTGAATTTAATTCTTATATTACAAATTAGTTTAGGTAATGATAAATAACTATTGCTCAGAAAATTTAAATGATTGTAACAACAACTGAATTGGGATAATGTCATTATATATTTACATCTAAATTACAAAGACTTTTCCAATTATTATATTTGAAATAATATGTTTTGTATAAACTGTTTAAAAGTTATCGTCTCTATTCTTTTTTACAATAAATTCCCACCTACAATTTGTATCAGCAATATTTTTTTTATTAGGAAAGTTTGTTTAATTTTTATTCAAACAAAATATGTCACGTTGGTGTTTTGTCGGCTTTCCTTTATATTGGGTGTTCTTTTTAAATTTTAGTACAACTGTTACTTCCGATTCTGTGAGTTCCGTCAGATCTACGTTTTTTATAAAAAGTAAAACGAAAATGAAAATCAGTACCTACTGATTTTTTTTTTTGTCTTTCTAATCTGGTGACTATTGGGTAGAATACTGACTATTCATTAATACCGTTTGACAATAATGCTGCTAAGTATGTTTCAACGGTAATACGACTGGCTTGAACTGCCTGCAATAAAACTCTTCGCCTATAAAATAATAATTGTTGTTGACGATTATTATAGGCTTTTCTTATATATTTTGAGAGTGTATATGAAGAAAAACATAGTGTTTACTCATATTCGACGGATAAAAAAGAGGTACTCAATAGTATGAAGAGACAATCAGAAGCTCACAAGAAAAACTTTGGTGAATAACTTGACCTTGGTAGTTATTTGAGATACAAATTATCATCTCTTGAATACGAAATTATAAACTCAAACAAAAGATTGTTAAATCAATACCGATGTTACATGGAGTTATTAGTTAATTTCAGTTCTTCAGGTTGGTGCAAAACTATGTTTTCCTGACTGAGACAACTGCATGTACCAATAATAAAATATCTGTTTTAGTACAAACTGATAATAGTTAGTTAGAAATTAGAAATTAATTTATTCTTCCTTTTTTTTACAAACCTTGTAAAATATAATACATGCATAAATAAAACATAAACATAAGAAATTTACATAAATTAATACATTAAAAATACAAAGGGCAGAATTAGGTACCCTCTATAGGAATCCTGTAATGAGGGTTACCTTTACTTAAAAAAACAAAATAAAAATTTATTTTATCAGAGTTCTACAGAAACAATGAATTTAGTGAGTTTAAGAAGTTTCACAGCAAAAATGTTCTTTTTATATATATAAGCATCTTTTATGGAGCATAGAGATAACTGAGCTCAATCAGATTTTAAAACTGGTTAATGAATAAATAATAAAGCTTTTGGCATTTGCGGCTCTTCCTGTAGCACACGAATCAAACAAAGCATACAACTTTAATATAAATGCAGTAAAATAAATTTTTAGAAAATTTGAAAACAAAAAGTGAGCGGATTATACTACTTATTTAGGAGAGTGTCCACATTGTCGAGACTGAGCAGCCAAGATTTCAAGCGTCTCAGGAATTTTGGTTGCCTAGTACTTTGTTTTATATATAATGGTAATTTGTTGTACAATTTCGGAACTATATAAGAAAAAGAATTTATAAAAATTGTCAGCCTAGGCTTTGGAATAGGCAAGTTATGCCTAGAACGGAGTGATAATTTATACCTATTATATACAGTGGGCAATTGTCCACTTCTCCTGTAGAAGACACTAAGAACCTTGTATACAAATAAATGTTTCAGCGGTAGTAAAGATAAACTATGAAAAAGAGGTCTTGAAGGTTCAATTCTGTTTTTATTTTGTATGACACGGATAATGCCTTTTTGAATTATTTTAATAGGATACAGGTTTGTGTTGTAAGCATTTCCCCAGCAAATAATTCCATATTCCAATCTGCTTTGGACTAGTGAAAAATAAAGTTTCCGTAACATGTACTTAGGGCAGACACCCTTTAAGAAATAAAAAACTCTAATAATTCGATTCAATTTACTTTTTAATGTATTTATATGGGTTTTCCATGACATGCGTTCATCTATCATAACCCCCAAATATTTTATATTTTCGGAATTTTCTATTAAAGAACAGTTCAAAGCGCACTGTGAGTTTGTATTTGTACATTTTAAACATTTATATGTGACTGTGGCAAAAGATTCTCCCGTATCCTTCAATGAATACTTCATAAAACTAGTTTTGCTAGTGCTAAGTGTCATTTTATGACTTGCAAACCACAACCGCAAGCCGATTAAATCTTCTTCCACGGATAATTTACATTCATTCCAATTGCTTTTTGTATAAATTAAAGCCGTGTCGTCAGCAAAAGAAATCAACCTACCACTAAAATTGCCGTTGCAAAGGGTATTTACATAAATTAAGAATAAAATTGGGCCTAATACTGTTCCTTGAGGAACTCCACAATCAACAACACCCCACTCGCTCACATGTGCACCAACTTTAACACACTGCTTCCTGTCTTTCAAGTAGCTTATGAACCATTGGTGAACTACACCCCTGACACCACAGTCCCATAAGGCATCAAGCAAGATTTTATGATTAACAGTGTCGAATGCCTTAGTAATGTCAAGAAAAAGACCACACGTTTTATCCCCATTATTCAATCCATTCATAACTAAATTGCTGAAATCAAGAAGAGCATCCTCAGTTCTTTTTCCAGCCATGAAACCGTATTGATTTGTGCTGAAAAAATCCGTTTTATTTAAATATTGTACAATTTGGTTTTTCATTAGTTTTTCAATAATTTTAGCAAAGACAGAAACCAGAGATATTGGCCTGTAATTTGACATTTCAAGCCTACTTCCTTGTTTGTGTATGGGAATAACTAAAGACATTTTAAACTTATCAGGAAACTTTCCAGATTCAAAACTTAAATTAATAATATGAGTTAAAATTTCACCTATTTGAGGAAAAATTATTTTTGTTGTATTTGAATTGATTCCGTCTATTCCAGGAGCCTTGCTTAAATTTAAAGACACAACTACTTTTTCAACATCCTGTAAAGTTACTGGATGTAAATACATAGAACCTTTACTCAACCTTTGTCCAAAAAAATGCTTATATTTACAACCAGCTTTGTCTACTTCACCCGCGTGTTTGTCTAGGGTTTTGACAATATTTAAAAAATAACATTTTAGTTCATTTGCTATACATTTTTATCAATAACAACTGTATCATTTACTTGTAAACTTTCAATTGTGTTAGTTTTGCATTCTTGACCAGCAAGCTTATTATTTAATTTCCATTCACTTTTAGAGTTTCCATTACAATTTGTAAACCTATTACAGTAATATGCATTTTTCGTTTCCCTTAGGTCAGCTTGTAAAGGCAAGTTATACTTCACATTTACAGCCCAAAAATAACAATCAAAACTTTCTCAATCAGAACTCTTTAATAAAAATAAATTTTAATAAGCAGACATAAGAAAATACTTATGCAGAAAGAAAAAAAAAATAATTCTCGGAGTCAGCAATGTAAGGGGTCCTGTCCACATCCTCAAGTCAAACCTTGGTCAATACTACTTCCTCGTAAGAGGTTTTTGTAAAATAATAATGAATGTTATTATAACTGGTGTAAGAGATGAAGCAAAATTTTTGGACATAAATGGTTATCTAATTGTAATGGCTGGTACAAACGATGTGAGTTCAAGTTATCTTTCCTTGGTGGATATAAAGATGACTGAAGACAAATTAATACCTTTCTAAAAAAAACTATTATTTTAACCCTCATATAGCTATAATAATAAACAAATTTATGACAGATTGTGTTGTCCTAACAAGTTGTTGCTTTAAACGAAAATTCATTTTATGACAAAGACCTAAAACAGATTAAGATACAGTTTGAGGCAAACATATTATCCCGTACTCATTTCTCTCACCACGGCTTACAACGACGCCATTGGTAAAGAAGGGCTATGTGAAAATTATGGGAAGAATCTTGGATTTTCGAAAAAGTATAATTGTCAAAGAAACTTTAATCAAAGTGGCTGAATTTAGTAATAAGGAAAAAAGAAAAAAGATGTTTGTAAATACGAACTTGGATGTTTTTACTAAACCTCTATCATTATCCTTTACATTAAAAATAGTCTTAAATAATATAAATAACATATTTATGGATACTGTCCAGGCATGCAGTTTATTTGGTTCCAACAATAGAGTACATTACGCTTTAAAAGCTTAACTATGAGACAAGTGGGCCCAAGTTATTACTTAAATTGCTAATCTTAATATGTTTTTCAAGAGTCATTTTACCCAGACGAATCGCGAAACACTATCACCACTCACCACTTAGGCACTATCGCACTATTCACCACATCAAAACATTTGTATTCAGCTTTAATGATTACGGTATTACTAATTTAGAATAGTTGTTAATAACAAGTAATTAAGGGGGATAAACCACTTAATAGCACGTCTTCATACCGACCGATCTGCTTACTGGATACGTTGGGGAAAGTGCTGGAGGGTCTCATACTGTAGCGGCTGGAAGGGCTTGTAGATGGAGAAAATGCTCTTTCACGAAACCAATACGGATTTAGAAAAGGTATGTCGACAGTAGATGCTATATTGGAGATAGTAAACTTTTCAAAAAAGGCTCGAGACTATGGAAAGAGCAAAAAAGGATTCTGTGCCCTCATTGCAATTGACGTGAGGAATGCTTTCAATTCCCTTAAGTGGACGGACATTCACATGACTGTCAAAAGAAAAAGGGTGCCAAGCTATTTAAAGAATATGGTAGCAAGTTATTGAAGTGAAAGAAAAATAATTTTTGAAGGAGATGGCTGGACTATCAGAGAAACGATGACATGCGGGGTACCTCAGGGATCTCGTCTGGGGCATTTCTCTGGAATGTGACGTACGACTCCCTGTTAGAAATGACATTACCGGAAGGGGGAAAGATAGTGGGTTTTGCTGACGATGTCATCCTGGCTGTAGAAGCAGCAAACGAAGATCTTCTAGAGACAAAAATGGATAGTGTTAGCTCAAGAGTCACATAGTGGCTCAAAGATAAATCTTGGAGATGGCGGTAAATAAGACTGAATATAGGCAACCATTACTTAAAATAGATTGAGAACTTATCCCGTGAAAGGAACAGATAACATACCTGGGCGTGGAACTGGATAAGAATCTTACTTTCGGGCCGCACATTGAAAAGACGGAGCTAAAGGCTTCGGAGACTGGAGGAAGGCTAGCAAGATTTATGCCAAATATAGGAGGCCCTAAAGAGAAGAAAAGAAGGCTATTTGCAAGCGTCATGCAGGCTAAGATGATGTATGCAGCGAATATTTGGGCGGAAGCCCTGGATAAGGAGAGCCATAAGAGAAGACTGCTTTCTGTCCAGAGGATAGTGGCAGCTTACACCACTGTTTCGGACAGTGCAGTCTTAGTCCTTGCACGAACACCGCCTATTGACCTCTTAGCTCAAGAAAGGAGGGATATATACTTTGGACTTAGGGAGAACTTGAGGTCAGAAGATGATAATAAAGTTATAGCCCGAGTAAAGAAAGAAGCTAGAGCAAGGCTTATACAAAAATGGAAGGTACGTTGGGATGAAGAACAGTCTGGTAGATGGACCAACACGATAGTGAAGGATTTAGAGAGTTGGCTTGGTAGAGGTCATGGAGAGATGAGTTTCTACTTAACGCAGGCCTTCACGGGTCATGGGTGCTTTAGACACTATCTAAAGAGGTTCCACAGAGCAGAAGTCAGTACCTGTATAAGCTGCGGGTCCGACAGAGATGATCTTTGTCACACACTGTTTGACTACAAGGCAAGGGATGTTCAGAAAAAAAGACTGAGAGAACAGATAGGGGTGAACATTACACCCGACAATATGGTGGTGCAAATGCTGGAAGACAAATACAAATGGAAGTGCATTGAAGAATATTTGATAGAAGTATTAAAAATCAAGGAAGAGCAGTTAAGATAACTGTATAAGTATCCGTGCTTCCCAGATAAGTTATGCCAAAAGGTGGTGCCTCTGGGTAGTCTTTAACGAACATCAGTAAACGGACAAGAGGTGAGGTGGGTATTAGTGGGTATTACCTCAGAACTTGGAGCCTTCTGGCGTGTCGAGGGGAGTCCCACACTCTGTGCGTAAAGTATTTCCCTCCTCGTAAAAAAAATAACAAGTAATTAATTAAAATACTAATTACTACATGGCTATGCATTTAGTTTAGCCTAGGGCGGACATTTTTCCACATACCCTTCACTTCAGTTATTGATACCGCCGTTCTATGTGATGAAGCCCCTTGTCGCCATTCTCACTTGTCCCGAACCGTCCATAATTCCTGATTACTTAGAATTATTTAAATAATATTACCACAAATTTAAGGGCTTTAGACGGAAAGCGGCCTGGTGCTTGTATCGTCTTAAACGTCCTGCCTGCTTCTGCACTCCGGCTGACTCGACAATCATCCCTCAACGCTGCGCAAAGGACACGTGACCTACATACTCTACTATGTCCGTACCAAGGTGACGTCACGACCAGAGCGCCACAACTATGTATTCTTGGTAGTCCTCATCGATGATAAAGTAAGTGTTAATATTGAATTTGTTTTCATGTTTGATATGTGTAACAGATTCTACTTTAATATTTTCGTATTGGTACGAAAACTACTGTTATCTTGAATTCATTACAGTTGTGTTTCAACTTTCATTAATAATTACAAAAATATTACAGATGTGATTATGATATAATATTTATCTAAAAATAACAAATTTACATAATATTTCATGTTTTCAAAAACTATATTATTTTCTATTGAATTTAAATTATTTCTAGGTCATATAAAAAAATACTTCTATATTAACATATTTAATTAATTTTATTAAATATAAAAGATTAATGTAAAAGAGTTTATCGGTTCTCCGTAAATCTGGAAATCAGCATGGTGTTGTTCTTGGATGTTAATAAACTTTTTTTTTATTTAATACCCAAAATAATTATATTGCACATTAGGAACTTTTTAAAATAATCCATTATAAAAAACCGCGCGGGTATATATACTGAAACTGTTTTACCAGCATTTATAATTATTGTAACAAATAAGTATTTATATTTAATAAAATGATACAAGTTTAGTTGATTTAGTTTTACTTTTTAAATATGAACTGTCTTTTAATAAAAAAATGTTTTAGATGTCATTGGTACGAGTGTATTTTGTATGTAGAAACTTTACTGTAAATCTTAATAAAACAAATAGATTACTGTTCTAAATATGTAAAACAAATGGTTTGTACAAAATGTTGATATTATTTATAGAACTAAGATATTTACAAATTGTAAACATCCATAATAACCATAGATTACATGAATACATTAATTTCGTCATTCCTTATGATATTCTGTTACCGGACATTAAATACTTATTTCAATAAAATTGTTCAGTAAAATGTATGGTTGCTTTAAATTCCTTGTAACTATTTACTTGTATACAACAGTAACCAAAGCGTTCAATAAAAAACATGATTATTTTTTATAAGATAAGTATGCCGATTGTTATCGGTCAAGTATTTTGTATTAAAATTTAAAAACGTTTACAAAAAGAACTGCAATACCTTTTAATAACTTGTAATATTTTGTGTACCATTTGTAATACATTACAGTCACTTTGCTTTTATATTATAACGTCTATAAATTTACTAGCTTTAATTTTCCAATCATAACCAATCACTACAATAATATGAATAAGATAAATCGAATTATTAAATTTTAATTAATTGAAAAATTTTTTAATGCTATTTTGTATTTATTAGAGCAAAAGCTGATTACATTATTTAAGAAATAGTAAACGTTTTAATTGTGTGCTTAAAGATAGCCATTTGAGTAACTATTCCACTATTATAATATCGTTCAGAGGTATACAGTATTTTATAGAACGTAAATTGTTTGTATTAGAGTGTTGAGTATTAAGTGTCAGTAGTCTAAAATTGGCTACTAGGTAACAATGATGGTAATACTGTAGGTTACTTCCAGGAAACAATTCGTTATTGCAGTACATTTAATGATTGTCTACAGATATAACATCTAATTATACAGTCATGGTGTCGTAAACATTCAAAAGTGGCTTTTTTGTACTTTTTAAGTTTATTAAGAAACTTATATTAATGGTTCGTTGTCGATAGCGTATCTAAATCTTAATTGGATGTTATTAAATTTACTGGCTTTCTCTGTCTTGTATTTTATGTTTGCCAAACTACTCAAATACTGTTTCATGTAATTATTAAAACAATATTAATTACGATTTGTTGCACAAACAAAAAGAATATTGCGGGTTCTCGTTATAAGTTTATAACTACAACGATTACAAATGTAATTAATGAATAAAATATGTATAAATATTATTTTAAACTTAGTAATTTACTTTTATTAACTATTTCAGATAAATAGAACACAAATTGAATTTAAAATTTTAACGAAAAACTAATTTCTAGAAATTTAATATAGGTGTTATTATTAAATTGAATTTATTTATATGTTTACAATAATATTTTAATACGTTCTATTAAATTAAGTTAAGGAATTCTATGAACCTAACAATACGCTTTTAAGTAATATATTTGTTTAAAAAAGTAAAAAAATCAAAAATGCCCATTCAAATAAAGCATCTTTACAATAAAAGGATAAGTTCTAAGTAACTACATATCTTGTCCAAAACATTTCTCATTCAACAACATTATTTGACTAATAAATAATTTGAATTTTTTTTAGGTTAAAACCTTATTGTTATCTATTTCTGGAGATCTACTCAGCAGATTTTTTTGCGGTTTGTTTTAAATGAAATAAACTATAGTCGACATTTTCAAAAATTGTGAAATGTAAATTTTTTTATTGATGCACTTATAAGGACACTTTTTAATTTG
>JAGFPH010000444.1:85852-105954 GCA_018207615.1 Philaenus spumarius | reverse complement strand
CAGTATAAATTATCTGGATCTAACAATAACTAAGTCTAACCACAAACACAGTTTCAAAATATACAGAAAACCCACCCATACAGACCATACAATTCACTCTACGTCTAACCATCCCATGTCGCACAAAATGGCGGCTTACAACTGCTTTACTCATAGATTACGCAATGTACCAATGTCAGAAACAGATTTACGCGAAGAATTTAATACAATCAAATACATTGCTACCCAAGATGGTTACAAAGCGTCAATAATTGAAAAGTTTTACAACAAGCAGGAAAGGAAAGTCAAAATTATTAGAAATCTAATTGAACCAAAGAAATACAAACTCTTGTTGTTCAATTATTTTAAGCCGTTTGAACACATAATCAGAACCCTACTCCATAAGCAAATATAAAATTACCTACAGAACTACAAATAATCTAAAGAGCCTCACAAACCCCGCCAAAAAAGATATTCCACATTGATAAATTTGAAGGATCCGGAATATATGAACTCTCATGCAGTGGCTGTCCAAAAACAATATATAGGGCAGACAGGTAGATCTTTCATAAACAGATTTAAAGAACATATTCCATCCTCCAAACAAATTGCAAACTTAACAACGTCAGAATCAAAATTCACAGATCAGCTTATTCAGGCCGTTCATGGATATTCTTGTATGTAAGACTGACTTAAAATATTACACCGTTGTATAAAGGGCCGTTTTATGAACTCCCTTGAGCAATTCGAGATATAAAAGAATTGAAAATAACATTTTCTTAAATGAAAAACTTAACTTCGATTCCAACGCATTGTTCGATACGTTGTTGGAGATAAGCAACCCCCTCCATCTATTAGCGTGATCCATCGTCCGCAGTACGTATCGGAATGTTGGGCCTAAACAGTCGAAGATTTTTAAATTGACTATGTTTTTTTTCTTTTTTACTAATGTATAGTGTTATTTATTATTATGTAGTGTTAGTGTACTGTCATGAGTGTTTCGTGTTAATAAGTTACAAAGGATATCCTGATAAAAATACTTGAAACTGGCTGAATAGCTGAAACGGTCGTCGAATACGACAGCAAATTGAATATTGTAGACGATAAGTCAAAATATATATTTATTATTATGTAGTGTTAGTGTACTGTCATGAGTGTTTCGTGTTAATAAGTGACAAAGGATATCCTGATAAAAATACTTGAAACTTGCTGAATAGCTGAAACAGCCGCCGTATACGACAGCAAATTAATTATTGTAGACGGTAAGACAAAATATATATTTATCATTATGTAGTGTTAGTGTACTGTCATGAGTGTTTCGGGTTAATAAGTTACAAAGGATATCCTGATAAAAATACTTGAAATTGGCTGAATAGCTGAAACGGCCGTCGTATACAACAGCAAATTGAATATTGTAGACGGTAAGTCAAAATATATATTTATTATTATGTAGTTTTAGTGTACTGTAATGAGTGTTTCATGTTAATAAGTGGCAAAGGATATCCTGATAAAAATACTTGAAACTGGCTGAATAGCTGAAACAGCCGTCGTATACGACAGCAAATTGAATATTGTAGACGGTAAGTCAAAATACATATTTATTATTATGTAAATTTAGTGTACTGTCATGAGTGTTTCGTGTTAATAAGTTACAAAGGATATACTGATAAAAATACTTGAAACTGGCTGAATAGCTGAAACGGCCGTCGTATACGACAGCAAATTGAATATTGTAGACGGTAAGTTAAAATACATATTTATTATTATGTAAATTTAGTGTACTGTCATGAGTGTTTCGTGTTAATAAGTTACAAAGGATATCCTGATAAAAATACTTGAAACTGGCTGAATAGCTGAAACAGCCGTCGTATACGACAGCGAATTGAATATTGTAGACGGTAAGTCAAAATAAATATTTAAATAATATATTCCATTAATAATACCAAAATTTTTGTAAATATAGTTTCACTTACATTAAGACATTATTTTAGGCTATTTAAATTTAAATTATTTAATTTGAAAAACATGTTGAATATCTCTAGCATGTGATAATAATCTCTAGCATATTATGGTGTAAAACAAGATGTTTTTTTATTAATAACTATCATATATTGCCACTCCTGTTATAATGCGAATTGTTTCCCTTGTTTTATTATCTAGTCGTACGTTTTATTATCCCAATATTCAAGAGTTTTGTTTTTTATATTTAGAAATGATATTGTAATAATAATTTTTTACATCTCTTTAGCAAAATTAAAAACTTTTAAGAAACAAGTCTTGTTAAAAGCCATCGTGCTATATAAGACTTTAAAAGACATTCATAAAAAACATTTTGAAGTGAAATTTTATTCTAAATATCATCTAAATTAATTTAGTTTACTTAATAATATAAATTTCATAACTCAAATATATGACGAATTCAATTGAGGGTCTGCTGTAGTGGCGGACATCTTAGATTTGTATAACATAAGAGCAATGTTAAATTTCAAACCATTTATTTCGTATATTTTTTATCATAAAATTGTTTGCAAGGTCTCATTTTTAAGCACAGTCATAATACGCATCCGTTTTGCATTTTACATGTTTTTTAAATGCTTTTGATTTGATATGTAATTTGAATTTTGTACAAAGTTTGAATTTTTTTCTTAACACAATAAAAAATTTATAATGAAAAATAATTTGCAAGCCGGATCCGAAATTTTATAAAGAATATTCAGCTTTTTATTCAACACTCAATTACAAAAGATAGACTTATAAAATGGTTTGAAATGAGGCAATGTCAAAGCGTACAGCTGCAACATATTGCACTGTTTAGATAGGGATATAGTGAGAATCGCTTGCGTTTCCGGTTGCTTTCTCGTTTACTGGAGCAGACCCTTAAGAGTAAATCGGCAAAACAAAATTTAGCAACTTTGACTTACACAGAAAAAATTCTCATACCATACTTTACACAGAATCTCACAATTAGTAGACATTACAGAACTTAAATGAATGTTTTATAAACTGGGAAAACTTTTTAATATATGATGTAACTTTCATAGTTCAAATGTAAATTAGTTTTGTTTCATCATATTTTGGTTCTAAACAATTTTGTTAATCAAAAATTATATTGTCCCACATGTGTCTTTATTTTCATACAGTTTAAACACTCAACACAACTTTAAATGTAATATAGCCTGCTTGCATATAATGTAATTTCAATAACAGGTAGTAATTTTGTGGAATTTTGAAAACTAAAGTATTCAACAATATTATGCTATTGAATCATGTAAGCAATGTTTATGGATATTGTAAAAATCATTACTTAAAAAATATAAATTCGCAATTACGTATAACTCTAATAGAAAATATATCTTTTTTATTAATTAAACAAATTTTATAATTTTATGCAAACAAAGTTAATTTTATTTTTAATGTTTTTTTTTATTTAATTGTCTGATACAATAACTACACAATTATTCATTAAAATGATGAATAACTTGTCTTTTATTACAATACATATTTTAGAAATTCCAGTTAAATAGTTTTAACACTGTAATTTCTAATTCAAAAATGATTATTATTAACCATCATGTAAGTTTTATTTCCAACAAAAACTTTAAGTAAAATACTAATAATAGTTATAATACTAATAGTGTGTGTACAATTTAGCCTGGAATTAGGAGGATTTGTATAGAGTGGTTTACTGGCAGACGTGTATACCTGACCGCAATAATACCTTTGAAGCAGTACTTCAGTGTTTGAGAGACAGGTACGTTTGTAAGCGTTACTAGATACAAGCTGGACTAAACATTGATGTAGAACAAAATAATTTGCAAATTGTGGGAAAAGGTAAGAGTGAAAAAGTGTCTAATATTTTGTATTTAATCCAAACTGCAGTGTGGGGTACCATTCACAATAATGTCCTATACCCATTTCATCTAACTGGTACGAGAGCTCCTCCCACAAGACTTAACTAATATGGTTGAATATTGTTATTGGCTACATACAAGTATTATTCAAAATCCTGATCACTTTAGCAAAATGTTATTTATGGGCGAAGATACATTTTCAAGAGATTATATAATAAACTCTCACAACATGCATTATTAGGCACAAGGTTCTAATTCGTGAACTTGTGGTTAGATCTCACCAGCAGCAGTTTAATGTGTAATGGTGTATATTTGGGGACCATTTGCTGTTGCCACACATTCTTCCAGCTCTTCTCAAATGAATAATGTATTTAGGCTGTTTGGAAAGAACTTTGCAGACTTATTCGATGACGTTCCCCTTGCAGAAAGACAGGACGAGTGGTTTAAGAACGATGGTGCACCGGTTCATTTCAGAAACAATGTGAGACTTTACCTGATGTACTGTATACCCTTTGAAATGGACTAGGCGTTAATTGGCCAGCTAGAACACAAGAAGTAAAACCCCTGGATAATTTGTTTGTGGTTCCACCTAAAGTCTTTACAGAACGATACGCAGGTACAATAACTTTGTCGAAGTATAGAAGCTGGGTGCAATAGCATCGGAGCTATTCCTGTGACATTTGAAAGAGTCAGAAATTTCTTGTATCGCCAAACTGAAACGTGCATTGCTGAAGGAGGACGTCACATTAAGCACCATTTGTAATTTCAATGGTTAAAAACGACTAATCCCCGCAGCCAACTTATTTTGTTTTTGTGCCAGAAGATCGAGAATCTTTTGTTTTATTTATTTGTTTTAGATTGAATCCTTTTTTAAATTTCCTGAAATGTACTATTTATTTACGAATACAAGTTTAATTTGTTTTAAGTCTTTGACTTTTATTTATTAGACAAATGTATAAATTAACTTAAATATTGATAAATAAGTGTATTTAAATAGATTTAAGTATTCTTGATGATTACCAATTTTTTTAGTTTTAAAGTTTTTGACGATAACTTGGTTATTTTCAATCTACAGAAAATTATAAAAATTCGGTATTGTTTAACATGAAAAAATATAAATATTTAGTTTTTTATTAATTTTTTTTTGAAAATTTACGCTAAAGATATTTGAGGCTAAACATTTTAAACGATTATCATTTTTAATATTTAAGTAGTAAAATCTTCGTATGCTGATTAAAATAGCATAAGTAATGCATGTACCAAATTTAAACAGAACATCTTACTTTTTTCTAAAGTTGACATTAATAAATAAAAATAAATTAAAAACAAAAAACACACACACGAAATGGCCTACCTAAAGGTGGAAAATTAAACTTATTCGGGTCTATATTCGTATTAACAACTTATCTTTTTTTAAGGACCCCTATCATTTCTAAAGATGTGCCAACCTCCCGCGAAAAACACAACTTAAGAAACACACGGTATTAAGATTTATTTACAACACCACTTTTTTATTTATTGAAATTAAAATTTTAAATACAGTATTAATATGTTAATTTATTATTTAAATGTTTTTTTATAAAGTTGTACCCTCTAGTTTGTTTATTCAAATAAGTATTAGCAACCTGCAGACTGTTAATTATGCACTGTAGTTATTTTACACAGTAGAAAATATACAAACTCTAGAATTACGATTGATATTATTTTATTATTTTAAACAATAAAATTATGGAATTAAAATTAGTTATAATTAGGTATTTTATTAATATGTATTTATTTTATTACTTTAGAAATACTATTATCAGATTTTACTTTGTTAGTGTTTAGAGAAATTACATAAGTTTTTAAATGTGTGTTGATAGACAAATTATACAGTCAAACTAGCTGTCACTGCGAGTTCATGCGAGAAATATGTATTATCTACGAATCCTACCAAATTCCATACGTCTTCTACTTGGCATTAAATTATAGGATATTGCAGACCATAAGTTAAGAGCGTGCAAAATGGATTATTGCCGTCATCGTGAGTACAAAAGACAGTGTCACGTCTTATGAATTTCTGATCAACTAGACAAATATAACTTTATCTGTATAACATTGTTCTTTCCATTTTGTTATGCTACAAATGTTTTCCAATGACTCCCTGGCGTATTTATGAAATGTTGATACATGCATCCACAGCTCCACTAGATAATACATATTTGCGCAAAATTCACTTTTAAAATAAAAATGTTCATATATTTTTAGCTCAATTTAAATAAAACAAATACAAAAATTATCCAACGTTTATCTCAATACATCACTGAAAACAACATGAAAAATTGTCCTGGCTTTGCTGTGGAGATTAGTGTACACAAACGCACAGATAAATAGACAATAAATCTTATTTTGATTATATCATTTATTGTATGGATATTAAAATTACGAATTAACAATGGTAGATTTATTTAATTTAAATACGCTTATAAAATGTGCATAACTCGGTGCTTGTTTGCATTCGAGTTTACATTAAGAAAGAAAAAAAATACAGAATGTTCCATAAGTATAGTGCTAAACTTTGGAAAATGTATCTACTGGTCAAAATAAGAAAAAAAGTTCTTGTAAACACGTCTAGAATGTCCGCCATTTTTTAATGTTTTCTAGATATCCACCATTTTGTTTTTTGTACAAAATAATTCTTATCTACAGAACATTTTGACTGATTGAGTTCAAACTTGGCATGAAGTTTACCCTAACTATGATAATAATCTTAAGAAAATAAACGATAAAATTAAATCATTAGTTTCCAAATGGCGGCGGTTTGAACATGTGTGAAGACACCTTTTTTGTGGCCCGTTTCTTTCCCTTTCGGATGGTGAGTAAAAACAATCGGATGAAGGATACTAAGTTTAAGATAATAACAGAAAATGTACATACAATGTTGCTGCGTGTAATGTGTTGATATAAGATGCCGGTTTGAATAAACCAATTACTACACTTAACTTAACTGTTATCCTCCATTAGATTGTTTTGACAGTTACACCATCCGAAAAGGATTCAAAAACTTGCTTTCTTATTTTGAACCATTTCCTGAAGTTTGGCAATTTACTTATGGTACATTCTGCATAATGGATATTATTATATGTTATGGATAAATGATGTGTTTGTGCGCGTATATTTATACTAAATGCATATTAGCATACTCATCATTGCTGTGCGTAATCATCTTTTAAATTATTACTACAGAAATAGAAATAGTGAGCTAACACTGTATTGTAAGTAATACAGACAAATTTGTTACAGTAAACACCAATCAAAGCCAGACATAGTTCGTATATCTGAAATAACCTAATAAAAGCGTATAAATACATTGGAAGAATTCTAGCACTTAACCTTCTTTAAACAAACTTTCATGTAATTGTTGTGGGAACCAGTTGATCATTTCAAGTTAGTTCTTATAAACACCTGTCATGTGGATTTCCATTGTTGTGTTATATCATCCATTGTTGAGTTATTGATTTAATAATATACTAATGTCTATTGTTTTCTTGACAATATTACCAATTGTATTTCGATTTGTATAAGCCTGACAGGCATTTATTGTAGTTGATTAATATAACAGCTGACGTTTTGTATATTAGCATATTACATGAGAATATAAGTACCAATTCAATATAAATTAGTCTGCAAGAACAAATATTTAACCCATTTAAGAACTTTTACAATTTATTAATACTCTTTAATTCCCGGAATATTTTATACGATAGTACATGAGTTTTATATTAAATTAACTTTAAGATCAATAAATAGTTGAACTAATAGTTATTAAATGAATAGTTAATAAATAGTGTTTTACAAAATTAAAGTTTTTTCTAAGATATTTTAAGTTTATTAACCCTTAAAAGATCATCATATTTATTTACCCTTCATCAGGTTGTAGACCCTGCACAAAAAAAAAATCCCCAACAACTGCTAAACAGAATTAATGACAGGTTTATTATGTAAAACTATAGCTTTGATTGTTTTCTAAGCAATGAAATATTTTTGTTTTGTAATATACTTTTTTCGGGTCTTGATTGAACAAAACCCTAAACTAGACAAAAAATAGATTTTTGTGTATAAAACAATTATAAAAGAAACATAGTTTTAATGGTTTTTATTTAATAAAATGTATGTAGACAGTATATAAGTAACATATTTAACTAAATAAAACAGTTTTTATCATTTGGACTTTTAATATAGTTCTAAATTATATTATGACAAACTACAAAATATGTCATAAAAATGTATTATCAAAGTTTAAATTTTTCGTTAAGGTACATATTTTACAAACAAGATTTTTAGAGTTTTTCTTCAAATTTGCTGCAAATATTGGCGCTGCGCTCGTTTAAGAATGCCAGGCTGCACATTTTGAAGTGATTCTTCTACTTCAGGTCTTTCGAACATGGGCATACGTGGCATCTCTTCCGCTTCGCAGGTTCGGCGGGCAGTTGAGTTGAGGTTGCAGGTTGGTTGTCATGTGGGTCTAGTTTCAAAACCTTACTAATGGAACTTTTCACAAAAGTGTTTAGTTTAGGAATATTCCTTTCCAGTTGGTGTTTGCAAAGTTGTAAAGGAAGATTCTTCAAAAATTGCCTTCTTGTGTTACCAGAAACTTCCTTCCAATCAAGATTTGCAAATGTAAACAGTACCAAAGCATTTATAGCCGATTAGTGTAGCCGATTTATGCCACATAGGCCCTACGCAAAGACCATCTCGCAGTTTTCCTTGCAGTAGAGTAGGTCTTGCACAGCTTATCAAAGATATCAATACCACCTTTTGTCATGTTATATGAGAGGATAATTTCCGTTTTCCCAGTTTCAGTGACCACTGCATCGTCCCTGTGCATGGTTGACAGTACTAAAACAACTTTGTTTATTCTTGGTACATGTGAAACGTTTTCTTACCATCAAAACAGAATAAAGAAGATATTTGGCTTGTTTGTGATGAAAAAACAAAATCACTATGTTTTTCAAAAAAAGTTACGTACAGGGTCAACATGGGTGTGACAGGCCCGAATATTTTTTTTTTTATAACCGTTAAATACATATTTTTTTAATGGAAACCATTACATTTCAGGTTTGGGTCGAACATAACGTGAAGCTACAGAAAATTTTAAGCCCGTGGGTGCAATCGAGAGTAAATTACGCGTAAAATAAAAAACGCTCGGGTCTGTCAGACCCATGTTGACCCGTTAAGGGTTAATGCTAAAAAAATATCGGCTTCATTAGACGCGATTACAAAGATGGTTAACTGTAGCGCCTAATCTTTAAAGTAAAATAATTACTTTCGTGTTAGTGTAAAAATTTATTTATTTTGCAAGACTTAAAATGTAATTAGATACTTTAAATAAAAAATAAATATTTAGTTAATAGGTGTACCCCTAGATCGTATGTAAATATTGTGTATTTGTGTATTTTAATATTTAATTACCTCGGTTGAGTAATTTATAATGTTGTCTGGAATGGGATTCAAGTCACGATAAGCATCATTGTAGGCTTACAACAAACAAAAATTTACTTGATGGCACTAAATGTAAAAATCCGAAGTTTTTTCTAATCAGATAGTGATTTGGAATTTAAGAGAATATTAATTAATTAAAAGTTTTAAAATTAAACGTTGCAGACAATGTACCAAATCTTATAATTGTAGTACTTTAAAACCATTATTATATAACTGTTTAATATTATTTCTTTGAATGTAATTAATTATTTACTCACAATCCCCACAGTTGGTAAACCTTGATAATCGAAGATAAAACGTTGATGCAATGGTTGTATTCGTCGATTATCGACGTTCAAAATATCCATTAAATTAATACGTTAAAAAGTAGTTAAATACTGTTATATCAAAAACATATTAGATTCATATAAGCAGATTAGAATTATATATTTTCATGCTGAAACTAAGATAAACAAAATTTCAATATATATGATAATCACTAATATGAAATTTCTTATCTGTGCGTCAATTGTTCGAAATGAGTTGTGTTAAGTAACATGTTACAATAGTTTGTTTATCACTAGTAAACAACCTGTTTTATTATACCTTGTACCATAACCTCGTGTATGATGATTTACTATTTTAATTCATTGTCTATATGTATTATATCGTGTTCAGTTATTACAATTGTTGTTTAAGGTTAATAACATTTGTTTTTGTGTTAAGCAATGGCAATAGATAATTATAGAAATTGTTAATGTTATTTGACCTTCTTTCCAAACGATAATAATAATAAGTGATAGTTATATCAGTCATATATCAGGAGCAGAAAGTAATATACCACCTTATGCATCTTTGTTAAACTTTTCGTCTGGTGGTGGAGAAGAATATGCTAAAAAAACAAAAATACTTAGATTTCGATGTTCTCTTTAAAATATCTACAATATAGTTTTCCAACTTCTGGTTTATCTAATCTTTATTTATCTGATACTAATGTACAAATAAATTATGTCATTATCTGCCGTATTACAAGGACTAAAATACCAGTTACAAATAGGCCTACAACTTTTAATACAACTAGGTGTACAACTCATGATAAAATTATTCCAACAACTGTAGAATAAAAACAAAGATCTTATTTTGTAATTCATATTTTATGTTTTAAAATTATCTTTGTTTTGGTATATAATGCAAGTACTTTAGTTTTACCATTTAATTTAGCCTAATTTACTTTTACCAACAAATACTATTTCATAGCGTTTATTCGTTTATTACGTTAACATAATTTTCAGTTATTCATACATAGCGTAATTATTTACAATAGTACCCTTCAAAAAATATAACATTTTTAATTTTACATGAATTAATTTAGAAAGAAAATTATTTCAGATTGTCTAAGATATATTCAAAACAAAAGGAAACGTTATTTAGAATATCAAATTTTGTATTTTCTAATTTTTTACTTGATTTCGAATTTACACTTTGCCAAACAATCTACGATGTATAAAGTAATACCTTTTCTAATTATTACAAACAAAGTACAATGTTCATATGTTGCAGAATGGCTATAACTGCCCCAAATAAAATGTATGGAACATTCTGTAGAACACTTTAAACCGCTGAACTGAAATTACTAGATATAAAATAGAGAGCGACTATAAATATTTAACTAGTAAAGATAAGGTAGTGACGTTTACCAGGTTTCACAATCCAATATAGTCACGTGTTGAATGCACAGCTGCAGCACTTATTGATCGACAGCTGGGCGAACAGTAGGTCATTATTGCTTTAATATCTATTTGTTTTAAAGATTGTTTTAATGAAATGGGAATACAAAAGGTGAATCCTATTATATCCTTTTAAATAGAAGAATTAATAAATATTTAAAATTTTTAATTTATACGTGGTTTAAATTTATAAAAAGGCCATCATTCTTTATATTTTATTATAAATAGTAAATGGTGATAAACACAATTTTTAGTTAAAATTATTTCACTGTAATAATTATTCTCTAAACAAATTATTCACTGTCATAAAAAATGATATAATAAACAAAAATCTTGGCATTTTTCTTTGTTCTTGTAATTTTGATACTAACACTATCACTAGAAGCAATAATAAAACATACTTCATTGGAATAGGTTTACTTTATTGTGTGCTACTAGCGATTCTTAAAAACATTTAAATTTAGTTATATAACAAAATTTTATTTCACGGATTTATCTTATAATTAAAATATGAAATTCTATTTAAATGCAGAGGTAAGGTAAGTTAATTAACTTCGTTGTTGGTAACTTACCATACTGTATGTTTTTATAGTTTCATGTTACATACATTTTAAAATGATTACCTTAGTTTATATATAAGTTTATTTACAAGGTGTTCCGAGAGACGTTGGCACAACTTCAGGAGATAATAGGAGACATATAAAAAGCTAAATTGTCCACATTAACATAGGTTCTGACAAGCTTCGTTTTTCAGATAACCACAATTTTGTTTATAAAGTAAACTATATCTAGATACATGTTTGTTCGGTTGAGTTTAAACGTGGCATGACAATTAACCTAAAAATTATATATTTAATGTTTTATTTTTTAAGATCAAAAATGTGAAATATGAATGTTTTAAGATGAAAATTTTAATTTAAAATTAATATGGTAAGAGCTAAAAAAAAGTAAGCACTCGTAGGAATGCCGATGCCGGCAGAAGAGAAAGCTGTCATGAATATAAATCGGTGGTTATATTGGTTTAATCCGATAATTTGCTCACGATGATTTTAGTCTAGCCATATACTGAAACAACACCCGTTTCTTCTGTGCATTTACATTTTATTGTCATAGGAATAAATTAGCAAATGTATACATTTAAAAATAATAAACAATCATTTTGCCATTTCCGTATACATATTTTCAAACAGACATTTCAATTGTATATGCTACTAAAGAATATAATTAAATAAAAGTAAATTTGCATGTTTAGGGTTAAATTGTAACATTTAAGGTTATTTCTAGCAAATTACTCCAAACAAAAAACACATTTTAAACAATGTACAGTGTATACACATTAAACATTCCACGGAGACAATTAACTTTACTTATATACATACACAAAGCACTAATAATAACATCTTACAATAGTAAAAAATATATTCAAGATATTCAAACAAATTTATGCAAATACGATATTACACAATGTACAACCTTCCACGAGGACTACGCACAACTCGTCATACTTATAGCTACATATATACTGTTATTTCAGCATGTTGGTGACGCGAACTCATAAGACTTTAAACTTCCAAAAGCCCAACTTGAATAATGAAGTCTTCACTTCGAAAACATTTAAGTAATTAAAGTCAGAACGTGTATAAGTTGTCAATTATACTCTTTGTCCTAACCACTGTCTTTTTAGACGTATTATTTGTACAAATACTATAACTTGTACCATCAAATACAAACTATGAGTTTAACTAATTGTACAGTTTTATATTATTTTGTATGTTTTTACACCCTTTATTTAGAAGTACAAAGATATTAAGTTACTAAATTACATGGTATTTTTGCAAACCTCTTTTATTCTTGTATAATTTGTTATTAACTAACCTAAATATTATTAGCTCAAAAATATTTGTAGCTATAACTTTATTTAATAAATAAAAAGCTTTATTTTAAAATTGTATTTCTTTTAATTTTTTTACTCTGTTGTTCGTTGATTAACAACACATTGCCATCTGAAGAAATAAACAACGAACAGTTACTTACTGAAAGTAAAAAAAAAATATTCAGCCAAATAAGTTATTATAAACACCAGTAACAATAGATGTTTCAAATATATAATTATACTTTTAAACTTGAAGCTAAAGGTTTACTTGAAAGTCTACATAAAGGCAAAATAATATCTCTTATTAATTATGAATAAATATTTTAAAAGCAAATATTTATTATAAGAAGTTAAGATAAAAGTTAAAATCACTAGTATACAAATTTATTATTTGAGTAATAATATGTGATGTGAGTTATAGTTTGGTAACTGTAGCCCGTGCATCACAAAGGATGGCGACATTGTCGTTGAAATGCGTTTTAAGTTAGTAACCGTATTTGTTGGGATATTTTGTGTACATGTTGTATTTTATCAAAGTTTTAATGTAAAGAAATTATTTATATTTAAATTTATAACACAATTTACATGTACGATATCAACGGATCTTGAGTTTTATTCAATATATCCAACCAAATTTTAATTAAATTACTTTAAATTATTATAAAACTTACAAAATAAATATTTAAAAATATATTACATCAGATATGCTAATGATCAGGATTTTTTAATTTAGTTGTAAAACTAAACAAAGCAAAAAATAAACAATTATAAGCTTAAAAATAAAAAAGCATAACAATTTAGATTTATATAATCTGTTAAACTGTATGTAATAGTGGAACAAATATATTTTCAGACAAAAATCTTCAGTTTGCAGTACATTCTCCATGTCCGAATTTTTTTTAGCATACATTTTCATATATTTTGTACAATTTAATTATGAAATTTAAAACTATAACTTCTATTTACATTAAGGAGAATAATGATAACTAATAAGATTCAACACGAGTGATACAATTTGTACCTTCTATAATAGTTATTAACCTATCACGATGTAGCATTACATCTTATATGCATAAGATGTATATGATATACATATTCTACATACAGAATAATATGTTTAAAATTACTACTTAATTAATGTCTTAAGACAAACTTTAACTATGTAATGCAAAGTAAATTCAATAGATGAAGCACGACTTTTCAACGTTCGAAGTTCTTAAACTTCCGTAATGGATTAATGTATTTATATAAAGTACAGTATATTTTTCCTGCTAAGTGTTTGGGCTAATACATAGATGATAAAACATTGAAAACTTGTATAAAACTATTAAAAATAGCTACTTATTTCAATTAATTTAGATATCGCAGTATTTAAGAAAATTTGTTTAATCAAAGTACAATACAATAGTTTTCTATTTTAAATAATTTGTATTCTTACCACGTACGTCAGACTTCTAAACGACGGGAAGTAGTTCAAACAAATCAAAATAAATAATATACTACTGAGGAAATCCCTAAATGTTTGAACTTGTGTATTTTCTGAACATACAAAATTGTGTTTTTATACAAACTTGTGTTTTGAAAGTTAAAAGCATAACTTCGGAAAAGATTTATCCTACTATAAGACACATTGTAAAGTGTAGTTATTAAAAAATTATATCCTTTGTAAGTTAAGTGTACATTTTGTATTTATAGAAAAAGTTTTTTTTTTTTTTTTAAAGAACCTTCTACAAAGTCACTATAAACAGAATTATATTCTGTGATATCCGCTATTATTTTTAAACGTGCATTGATATTTATTAATCAAAAGTGATTCTTTTGCTTAGTAAACAGTTTATTAGAAGAAGGGGAACTGTTTGACAATGATGAATGACTTGTACTGTGGTTAAACCGAGATAGACTTTAAAGAAGATTGATTGGGATAAACAAAGATACATTTTCAATAGATTCTGAAGAAAGGAAACATGAGTAATATTACCAAGAGCACATGTGTGCACTGCTATATTTAATAAATTAATAAAAAAAAACTTAGTTTTAATTTATATATGGCACGTAATATTGAATGTATTTATTTACACAGTTTATTATTGGAACAAACTTAAGTTAATTTTATTTTGTTTGTTTGGATATGTTCCTTCTACGAATGCAGTGCACGTCAGACTGACAATGTACAACAACTTAATTTAAATTATACGTGTATTTATGTATTATATACCAACATCTGCATACATCTAACACTAACTTGTGCATCTAATAGAGAAAGTAAAGTTAAATCATTTTTTATTCTTTAGTGTTTTTATGTTTAATAATAATGTTCAATAGTACTAGGGGCTCTGCCCCTGGACGCTCCGCGTCCCAACCCCGGCTCGGCCTTCGGCCTCAGATGGCTGCTTCGCTTCGCTCGCAGGTGGAAAATTCGATAAAGAATCTCGTTAGTCTTTTGCTCGTTTTTACATAGGTGACCGAGCATAAATTAGCTGTTTTATTTGGCAGCTGACTCAAACTCATTAAACATTACCTCCATAAGATTAACATGGAAATTTGAAGGATTGTATACCGGAGCTCCTTCTCGGGTGAATATCGGCTGAACGGATGATAATATATAAGACTTGACATATCTGTGAATGATTATGTTCAGTTTTTGATCCAAATCAGCTGTTTTATATGTAATAGGTTTGTAACAATCAATGTTTGAATTAAATTAAAATATACTTAGCATTTTTCGTTGATTTTTGTTTGTGTTTGTTTTTAGTTTGTCAATGTAACCTCAAAAAGGTAATACTACATTTGATACTGATTTGATCCAAATCAGTTGTTAATCAAAATCAGCTGTTTTAAGCTTTTCATACGAACAGCTGTTTTTGTGTCCCTGATAAAATCAATAGAAATCTTTCTTCCATAAGATTAACATTGAAACTTTGAGGGCCACTGGGGCGTAGCCCTAATGTCCTAGGACTTCGGTAAATGGCCTAAAACCTTCCCAGGGTTAACCTGTGTTACTATGCAAAATTTCAAAGCAATCGGATGGACGGTATACGAACGCAAAGTGGACAAAGAACCAAAAAAAAACCCACCATAAGGAATACACAGCAGAAATTTGCATTTGATTATAACGTTTGTAAGGCGAAAGATACATGATTTGTAATGCTTGATGGCAAATCTGGGCGTGTATACCTTTAATTTAAGACCTCAATTATGAAAATCGGTCGGGTAGAAGAGCCGAACGGACTCGGAAAAGAAAAACAGAATTTTTTTAATATATAAGATTATCTTCTTTAATGTAATGCTATGCTATGCTATATAATGCTCTTATATTTTTTGATTATGCTTATGCCCAAGCCAATAATAATAGCTTTAGCTAACAATAATCATTTGAAATCCTTTTTCCGTACGTAATTTTATAACTAAATTTCAGGCATTCTAAAATATTAGTTATCAACGCAATTGTGTAATAATTAAAGTATTAACCTTTTTTTCGTATTGGTACTCTTTTTAACAACTTACGTCATTGACCACTTATTAAAAGATTTACAATTGTTACAGTTCTGACATATGTCGATTGATTAAGTAAAATATAAAATTATGTATTTAGTTTAACTATTAAACTATCTTTTTAAATAAAATTTGAATTCAGAAACTACTACCTTATTTGTTTCAATAAAACTTTTTCTATTGAAAAATACAAGCAAAATATATGAATTCGGTCGTCGTTGATAGTGGAAATTTTATTTTATTTAATCTGTAATTTATTTTCAGTTAAATTAGTTAAATAAAATTAATGAACACCTATCCATTAATTACAATTCCATACTTTTTATAATTATTAGTTTAAATTACTAGATAATATAAATTAAAGAAATATACAGCATTAAAATATATAAAGGAAAACGTTGATGGTATAATCAACCTGTTATTATTATTTTATTGTTTTGTAATTTATTAGATTTTTTAAATCACCTTAACAGAAAACATAACTCAATTAAATGGTATAAGTGCAGGGAGTGACCACCAATTCTAATTGAAAGAAACAAAACTTTAATTTTGTTTTGGTACATAAAGAAACTACACTGATGACGCAAATTTTAACAATCTAAAACAAGTATTAGAGATAAAAAAAAATGTATTCTTCGAATTATTTTAGGCAATAGGCAGTCATAATGATTTTTAAATATAGCATCATTGGAACATTTTTTAAGTAAAAAGTGCAACCATCACGTTAAGTTCAACATTTTTAAACATAGCCTCAGCTAAAGACTGTTTCTCAGAAAACTAAGAATTGTCACCTAGTTATATATGTTTACCAACTATGAACATATTCTGATAAGAGACTATAATAAGTACATCTTGAATTTTTGCTTCATTTTATTGGTTGCAATTCTGTTATACAAAAAAAATTAATTGGTGTTACCAACTTATATATATATATACCATCTTTAAACATAATATATTATGTTTTAACCAACTGACTATTGACTGAATATTTTATGCTATTTTTTAAGGGTTTCAATTCAATGTATAAATAAACGTAATTGGTAACAGTTTTTCAAAAAAAAAGAAGACGACATTTCCTGCTAATGAACTTAAGGCCGGTTTCTACTTTCACAACCAGCATATTATTGCATAGTAATCACAGACACGCATACGACAGTAAACACAGTAATCGACATAAAATGAGAGAACATCTGCATCTGCAAAAAACATCTGAACCTTGAAGTAGCCTAATTTTTATTCAGTTCGGAAATCACCAACAGATGCATGACATATTCAAACATGACCAATAAAATTATTTATAACAGACTGACGAATGACGTAATGTTCAATTTAACAACGATTTCCTGGTGATTTAATTGACTTATTCGATGTATTTTATATGTTTCATTTTTCATATTTTATCAATTAACATTGTATAAGATTTAAAAACTTGTTTGCCTTATTTTTAATATAAATTTGTTTCGTTAATTATTTTCAGTAGCCTATATTTAACTATTTAAGCGTAATTGCATTGGTAGTTTATGTTTATTTATTTTGTATTGTTTACAAAGCTTAATCTATTTCGAAATTTAGGGAAAAAACCGATGTGTTATTATCATATTAGGTTATTTTCTTGTGTAAGGAAGAAGACTATAATGGCCTACATTTGACAGTCTGTACAAAAATGTTCAATAAAGAATAATCTATGTATTAATAAAGTCACTCCCCAAATATTTTGTTTTCAATGTTTTAAAAGTAATAATTTATAGATTTAAAATGTATTTAATTGTACAGACTGTATGTATAAAAACCTAGTTATCGATTGAAAAGATATTGAGCAAGCCTACGTGGTCTGAAATAACATGCTAGAACGTTTAATAACGTTTATTTTTTTATGATATAATATATACTTACATAGAAGTTTTTATTAGTAATCAACTTTAAGTTACAAGAATTTGTGTTATCTTTAACTAAACAAAGACAAATTAATGAAACCAATATCTCAAATTAGAATTTTGATGATTTACTATCACATGCACATAGCTGTCATAATTTGATTTAAAACACACAAAATAAAAATCGGTAATAAACCCCACCATTGTCTTTTAGCTATTTCAAAAGCTAACTCCTTGATACTAATATATTTGAGCATTTTTTAAATTCAATACCGGTATTTGAATCTTATTGTAAATCAAAACAACAAGAAAACTAAAAAAACAACATAACAATAAAATTGTCAATGAAGAATGATTAAAAGAGACTTGTTTGAAATAAGGACAATACATTCTCAGATTGATAGGAAACGATAAGATTCTATATGGGCTATTCAATTTTATTAACCAATGCAAACCGAAATTGTTATTTGGAATATTTAATTTGACATAAATTAGGGTGACATGTATATTATTTTATAAAACGGTCATATTTCCTATTGTATTAGTGGAGCAAAGAAAAATGTATAATTTATGGTTTTATTGTCTGGATAATAAAAATTAAATATAAAAAAATCATATATAGTATGCAAGGTAATATAAGATATTGTTTTATTTTTTTTATACACAGTCTTTATATATATGTATTAATAATTTATTAAATGGAATATCTACTTAAATAAATTTTACATTGCTATATTATCCTATAAAAAAAAAAAATTTTTAAAACAACTTACGATTTGGTATGCATGATATACTTTAGCTTTGGGCAATATTTACTTTCATAAACCTATTGTATGAATGTTAATTATTCAGCTTTTGTTTGGAAATGAAATGTAAATTTGCAAACATCATGAATTATTCCGCACTAATTTATAAAATACTCTAACTCTCTTTCCACTCCTACACTAAAAATAAAACAAAATGTGTGTAATTTTTAAACAATGACTAATTGGAATCTTTCAGCCTTGTACAAGTAATAGCTATTGATATTGCTTAGTAAAAAAAATATACCACTAGTCAAAATCCATTAGAGAAGACTTTAAAAGGAAAAATTAAACCTCCACTAAGCTTTGTTTATTCTTTAGGTTCTTAAAAATAAAGTCGAAATGTCCGAAAAAATAAACATATCGAATAGTTTTATTTATTTTAAGGTAAAATCTATATCAACAATTAATATTTAAATGTGATGTACACAATACTTGTCAACTGTTAAATTATAAAAGACTAATACAATAGAAACATTGTATTACTTAATTCATATAAATAGAAAGTTTGGTACTATTATGCACACAGCAAGTATGGGCGATTTAGTTTTATAAATTGTAAAACTAAAATAATAAGCTGAGTTTCTTTGTGAAATCAAGTTAAATATTATTTTAGGCTACTTTGAAATCAGTGTGTTGAATGATTTGCTTTTAAAATACTTTTCCAAACCCGTCTATATTGGTCCAGAATAGGATAAACTTAAAACAAAATTTAATTATTATTGTAGCCAGTCATCGGCTGTAAATTTGTTTATACAATTCTTTGGTAGGGATATAAATATATCAGATAACTAAAAAATAGGTTTTGACGATTAGGGTTGTACCTGGGGTGCTTCCGATACCATCCACTTTGTTAGCTGGGAACAAACTTTTTAGTTTATTTTTATAAAAGGGAAGAATACATCATAACTACCAATTCTAAATTGTTAAGCAATAACAGTTGTCCAAATGACTTTATATTGTTTATGATATAACAGGAGTTATATTAATTGAGTAAATATGAATTAAAACCAGCAAGAAATAGGCATCCTCATAAATAAAAA
>JAGFPH010000444.1:36151-70679 GCA_018207615.1 Philaenus spumarius | reverse complement strand
GCTATGATACTTAGACTAGGTTAGTTACGGGTATACTTGTTTTATATTGGCTATCATACTTAGACTAGGTTAGTTACGGGTATACTTATTTTATATATTCTATGATACTTGGACTAGTATACTTGTTTTATACAGGCTATGATGAGTAAAATTACTCTTTAAAGTAAACAATTCACAGTTCTTACATATTAAACTCTTCGTGCATAGTAGGCTTAGTTTAATTTGCCGGCGTGAATATATTATACACAACCCTATGCCAAATTGCGGTAGTTTTGCCCACGTGCAAAAAAATTTTCTAAAGTTATAACTTACAGTCTACAGTCGCAGTATGTTTACCGTTTGTAAAAAAAACGTCATCGTCTGCAAACACATTACTATAGTCGTATAGTAAATTTACATCCATTTTCCATTGATTCATATAATACGATAATTTTTCTCCAATAATAAACATACTCTGATTAATTAAATCTTATTATACCATGCCTAGGCCTACATAGTTCTTAAGAGTATAACAGGGCAGCACTAATAAGTCAAAAACTCCTAATGTCAAATTCTCTATTTTTGGCTGGTTTTTATTTAAATCAGCGTGATTTTGCCGCCATAGTGCTCTTTTATTTGTTTATAAATATATGTGATAAGTGGTATTTAATAATATTTAATTAGATCATTCATTTTAGTCACAACTTGGAGTTACTAAAAAATACACAACCATTGAAGGAGTTTAGAATAAGGAGCTATTATAAGATTTTAGATAGCAATAAATACAATATGTGTGTGAATAAATAAAGATCATGAAATAGAAAATTTTCATTTTCTGGCTAACAATGTACACCAACAATAATTTAACGATCAACCAGATAAGACAGCACTCAATAAATAAAATTGTATTATTAAATTTTAAAATTGATAAACGAAATTTAAGATTTTGCGATGTAAAAAGGCGACAAGCGGCTCCGATGAGGTAAACATAACGAATAAAGATAAAATAAAAGTGAAATAAAAGTTTTTTTATTGACGGACACCATTTAATAGGGCATAACAAATTAACCACAACTTCACAAATGTCTACTAAAATTTTAAAATTATCCAGTATTACATGGGTGGTAGAATAATATAAGCTATTGAAGAATTCGAACTTTACAAAGAATTCACATACAACCCCAACAATATATTAAATGAGCATCTGTCTTTTCAGTCCAACGACGAAAACGATAGAACTCTGGTTTATAAAGTTAGAACTTGTCAATAACTACCGTACAAAGTATTATTTTTGGTTTACCGTAGACGATTCAATTCAATGGTGTACACAAACCAACTAAAAGAGTCGCTGTCAATTATGTATTGTGTACTTTTTTTGTTTAAAGTGTTTCTAAGAATAAGCTATAGGACCACCTAAAAAGTTAGAATTGAAAACATTTTAAAATGTGATAACGATCTTAAACGCGTCTTAAATAGGACAGCGTAACGAAGTCACACGACGGACTAAATAATATGTAAAATAAATACAGCCATTTACTTTTCACATTGCAAATATCTTTTTGGAAATAATACTATACACAAACAAAAGTGTTTGAATTAAAATTAGTTTTTACCTATAAGTTATGGAAATATTTTAATTCAATAAATATTTAAGACGTTTACCTAACTAATAATACATTAAAAATCTAGCTATAACTTTAACTAGTTTTATACCAAGTTTCGTTATTATTCAAGTAAATTATTTCAAATATAATTTAAACTTTGAAATACTGAACTAATTCGTGGGAAAACTTTACTCTTCCAAGTTTGATTACAATTAATTTTCATCAGTGAACAACTTATTACGTTTCTCATTTAATGGAACTGTTATTTATTTAAATCTAAAAGTTATGTACTTTAAGTAAATTATTGAAAATAAAATCTTTAAGATATTAAATTATGTCAAAATGTAATATATAATAGATTTAACTGGAAAGATATCTTAACTTCATAAGATAATATTTAAATATTGCATTCAAAATTGTCCTCGTAAATAGTCCATCGATTCATTAAATGTAACTTCTGAAATATAGAGTTTATGTCAGTTTTATATAAACAAAATATTATTAAATAAAAATGTAAT
This sequence comes from Philaenus spumarius, assembly GCA_018207615.1. Classification (NCBI taxonomy): domain Eukaryota; kingdom Metazoa; phylum Arthropoda; class Insecta; order Hemiptera; family Aphrophoridae; genus Philaenus; species Philaenus spumarius. The sequence goes on along the minus strand of JAGFPH010000444.1, from coordinate 68,578 downwards.
GATAATTATTAGATATTTACAATTAATACACCAAAGTAAAGGTGTATTGTTTATACGTTTATGTAAGTAAACTATTCTTGTATTATGTAATTAAAGTAAATTTTTGTATAGTTTTTATTGAAATTATAAATGATTCTGGATGAATATGATGAATGGATCACATACATGTCTGCTTTATTCATTTAGTCTTATTGTATTTTAGACCTTTTTAATAAAATGTCAATACATCATAATGTGTTTCCTGAATAAATTAAGTAATTTAAATAAAGAAATTTAGTAGGTTCTTTTACAAGAATGGTATTTAGTTTTTAAGGTAAATAGGATTTTATCATTATGACATTTATTGCCCGTAAAATTATACTAATTATAATTTCAACACTAGCTTTTATGAGTGAGTGTATACAATATTTTTTTGTATAAATGGCAAAATATAATTTCAAATAATTTTAGAGGATACTCTAATTTATTAATTTGTTTTATGTACAACTCGTGTTTAACACGTACATCAAACCTTACAGTAGAGATACAAATATTGTTATTTCTATAATATTAGTGTGTTGATAATGTTTAAAACATTGTAGGTGTTTATAGCCGGCTGAGCACCAAACACAGAACACATTGAAATTACAATTAAAATAGTCTCAAATCTTCTACAATTTAAGTTCAATACAGTTTGCTCATTAATAATGTTTTTAGTTTTTATTATTTTATTTACAAATTCATTATAATTCAGTTAAAACATATGCTAGCTGACCCGTGTGAATATTTTACAAGTTAGGAGTATTCCTAATTTAATACATTGATTAAATTAAGTAAATTACGTTTATTTATTTACTTTGGTTTATTTGAATTATTTTTTGTGATATATTGTACTTACATAAATTGTACACAACCTAACTAACAGCTGTCATGTTAGTTAAACATATTTTTAATAGATGGCACCTTTCGTTAGAAATGATATGAACTTTCAGATTGAAAGTTTTTAATATTTTATTTTCACAAAAACATAAATTTTTATCTAATTGTCTATTTTTCGTCAATAGAGGGAAAATTTTGATGAATAATTAAAGGAGGTATGGTATTAAAGAAAAAAATTTAAGAAATAATAAATAAGTATATCTAAAACAGCAGAATTATAATTTATTTCAGTAAAAAATATTATGTAGTATAAAAGAAATACTTTTTGACCACAGTATTTATTCAAATTATAAAATATATTAGGGCTAAAGAACTTGGTTTAATAATATTTATATTAATGCAAATTTTAAAAATAATACTATGAAGGATTTTTAAAAGATTTGGTACTTTAATAACAAAACAAACACAAAGCCACCTTTGAATACCCTTTAGAACTAACGAGATGAATAATGCATTATGATGTTGGTCTTATCTAATTATAATTTGCATGCACTTGACATCTGCTTTGGAAATAGCGTATTTAAACAAAGTACTAATGTCTTATTTTTTTGTACAAACGGTATCGATTTCAAATTAATATTTACTGGCGATTCAGATAAACATAAAGTAACTTACTTGATTGTCAATTTTAATTGAAATTCAAAAGAGAAAGTGTTTTACGCGCAAATTAAATTTCTGAAATTATTTGTAAATTATACAGATTTTAGTTTTAAAATCATTTTATTAAATCTTAAAAATGTTTACCAATGTGTAACAATCGAATATTAGTGTAGATTGTTTATCAAAAGTTGCCATACCGAATTATTATGGTTGATGATACTTACGGTATATTTATTAATTTCTAACAATTGAACAAATTATTTTACTAGTTATGGAAATCATTGATAACTTTGTACAAGCATTTTTTGTAGATTTGATTACAAAATTTATTTCTAAAAATTTTAATAATGATTCACACACAGATGTACACATTTGTATTATTAAAATAAACTTTAAAAGTTAACAACAAATATCGAAACTACACCCATTGGTAATGTATGATTTTTTAATACAACTAAGACTTTATATCAGCCACTACTGACTGTACATGAATTTTATTTTAATCCTATTCCATCATAACAGTTAGAAAGTTTTATGCGGGTATAATCAGCAAGCTGTGCTTTCGCAGTGTTATCGGTTGCATACCAATGTAATTGTATTTAGTTAAACGTGATGTATGGCAAAATAAAAAAGTTCCTTGGCTTGTACAGTGAACGAGAAAGATTTTGCCACGTTTTCTAAAAGACTCAGTATATTTCCTAACCAAGAGTAATTGATATGGAATATTTGGTCTGTTTTGTCCCTTCTGAATATAATTACGATATAGTAAAATGTGTTTTGCTTCAACGAAACACCATTGACCTAAATGACTAAAATAGTAACTTATTTAGGATTACCGATGTCAAATTTGAAATATAAAAAAAAAAAAACAGAACAAAATTTATTTGGAAATAAATAATATTGATATTTAACTGGAAAAGAAAAATACGAATTGAATAATAGAATATTCAAAGAAGCTATACTATTATTACCTTAACAATTGTTGTGCCAAAACCGAAGAATAGCACTAGCATGAAATAAATGCAATTTTTATTTATAAAATATTGTAACTTCGAACAAAAATAGTAACTTAGAATAGATAACATAGTCTTATTTTATGAATGATGCCTAAACTTTGAAATTTGTATCATCCTTAAAATAAAAACCACTTGAAAACAGTATTAATCCGAATGTAATTAATGTGTTTCTCAATCAACACTTGTTCAATGAACTCATATGCCAATTTTTGCACTGGCATATTTACGAGACTCTGCCAGCAGCTTGATATCAAAGGATTATCGGTGACAAATTTAAGCCATCATTCCCATTCATCATCCAATTGCTGCCTGTTCTTAGTTGTTGAACGGGTCAATAAACTAGTTAACAGCCGATTAGCCAATGTTATTTTGATGTAAATATAGTTCAGAGATAAGGACTTACACTGGTTTTAATTTTTAATATGTAGCCTAAACCTCAGAAAAGCACCTGTATTTTATAAAACTCACTTTTAAGTTTGTTTAACTTGCCTAACTCAACGGTTTCCTGGATTTCTATTTGTTAAACACTTATTCAATTTAATTTTTTGAAGTGAAAACTTCTTTAGCGGCGTTGGGCACTTTTTGCTTGGGGAAAAAGCATTGAATTCGCCACCGTTACCACTCGAGATATAGTATGTATTATATATATATATATATATATATATATATGTATGTACGCAACGCGAATATACTACATAGCACTTCTTATTGGGAGAGGAAAAAGCATCAAACTCGCGACCGTCACCGCTCGAGATATAGTATGTATCTATATATATATATATATATATATGTACGCAACGCGAATATACTACATAGCACTTCTTATTGGGAGAGGAAAAAGCATCAAACTCGCGACCGTCACCGCTCGAGATATAGTATGTATGTATATATATATATGATATTTGTGTTATATGTATATTAAATACCAAAGTCAGCAAAGTCATTAATGTTTTAAATTATTTTATCCTTATTCCTCCTCCTCTAATATTAGTACGGACAAAAAAATATAAATTGGTCATAGAAGTTATCACTTCCAACGTGTGGTCTTAAGCACACTATTTTTTTTTATTTAAATTTTTCTAGAATTTTATTTTACTGATAAAAAATTTTTAATTTCCAGGCAGTTTTGAATGGACATTTTATCCTAGGAATCATCAAGTTCCAGTGTAAAATATTTTCTTATATTTTGAGTTATGAAATTAAAAAAATGCAATTATGATTATAATTATTTGTATACATTATTTAGGTTTTAGTGTAGTTACAAAAATATTTGAGTGAAATCAAAAGTAGAAAGAAATTATCGTTATGTATCTTAAATTTATAACCTTATATTTTTTAAAAACTCGAAATAAAGTTCTTGTAATCATCTATATAATTTAGTGTTTTCCGCATTAAACTTGCTCTACAATTACCTCCCACACTATCTTCACCTGTTTCATCAATGTTTCGCTCTCAGGAACACTGCTTGTACAGCTTAGTCTTATTTTCCTTATACGGTGTTACAGGAAATATTATTCATAATTATAGCCTAAATTTTACTAATGGGACAAACCAAATACCAACTTTTCCAAATATAATTTACTTTAAATGCCAACTGCTTTATTACTCGCTTTGAGTTCAAAGCAAGTGAGTAAAACCACTGTGTTTAAAATAACGTTGTACAATTTAATAATTTATTCTATTATTGTGTAACCTAATATACCATTATCTTGTGTCTTGCGAATAATACAAGATTCAACAAGACCTCGCGAAAGTTTATTAACAACTACCAAAACTCAAACTTTGGTTTTACACTTTGTAACGTCTTGATCAATTAATTAGTTAAGGGTCTTTCTCCAGTAAAAGAGAAAGGGATCCGCGACTACAGCGCTTCACACTGCAGGTGAGCGTTTTGACATTGTTTCATTTGGAAATATTTTATAAATAAATATTTTGTAATTGAGCGCTGATAAACAAAACTGAACATTATTTATAAAATTGCTTATCCAGCTTGCGGTTCGCTTTCATTTATACACTATTTATTGTGTAAAAAAACAGGTTCAAACTAGGTACTTAACAAATGTCAATTACGTGATAAATGAACGGGATTTCAAACAATTTTAAACACAAAAAGCATGCATATTGTGACTGTGGTTAAAAACAGACATTGCAAAAATTAAAAAAAAACCCGAAATAGTTTGAAATTTATCATTCCTCTTGCGGGATAAAAATCAAAGATGGCCGTCGCTACAATAGATCCTTAATCCTGAAATGTGACATCCTTTAAGTTTTGGTAAAAGCTCGACAACTTACGGATTAATGCGAGTTTCGAACAATAACATAATAATTCTTGCAGAGTAATGCAGCGAGCATTACTGGACTCCAAGTATGGTTATCAATATATTACACAAGGAAAACAATTTGTATACGAACAAGACGGATTCGAATACATGTTGCTTGAATATAAAAATTAAGGACTTTTATTTGTAAAACTGTTATGTATAGTTTTATTTGCAATTATTTTATTTTAATTTTTCGTTTAAAGCATTTAAATAATTAATTAAAAATATTTTAAGTTAACATTACTCTATACAGGATTTTTTTTATATTAAAAGTTTTTTGAATGATAATTACAGTGTACCAATAATTTACCTAACTGTCTAAATACTTCTTTAATTTTGTCATTATTTAGATTTTATGTCTTCATATAATATTGTGAAAACTACTTAAATAAAACAAAATAAATATAATATTTGGTGATGAATAAATTTTAGTTAAATATAGACTAAATATCTTATAAGTTAATTAAAATTGTTGACAGCGAAATATCTTGTTGCAACGACAATTGCCGTTGGAAACAAGTGCCAATTAAATCTGTTTAAGTTTTGAATTACAAAACATGTAAATAGTTTATATTTATATTTTATAGAATTGAATTTCGTTTCAGACTTGTATCATACTTTGGACATCACATAAGGTAAATTTGTTGAAATTTCTATACAAATAAGTTTGGCAAATTCAAATTTTAATATACTATCCAGAAAATAATATATATTATACTGCATACAATGCTACAATTCATACGCATACAAATTGCTAATTACATAACATAGTTTAGATAAGTATTGAGGTTTTGTTGAAAAAACTTTATTTAAAGTACATTTAAAATGAGTCGTTAATAAAGGGTGCTAAATAAAACTTGGTATAAACATGTTTAAGGATGTAAAGTTTGGCTAAAAAATTATTATACAGCATTTAACCGCTTAAAGAGGACATTTGTTCTGTACTTAAGTGAATTAGTAATGGTAATTAATGTTTCGTTTATCCATCAGTTGTTCATTCCAAGCTAATCATACCCACGGCAATTGTTTCTTTAATACATGATTAGGAACGTTGTAATTTAACACAGACCAGATTGATTTCTAGTAATCTTATTTGGGGTTTCTATTACGAGAGTATTAATTGAGAAATGTATAACAAATTTATGCATGCATATTTTTTTGTCTTTAAAATTTTCAACTTAGTTATGTGTAGGGTATGTTATTTGTTGTATAGCAGTTCTAAATGTATATTGCCAAACATAGGTAGTGTTTTTATATTGCCATCCTAAAGGTATTCAAATTAATATAAATTGGCAGGTCAATATGTAAAATAATTACAATTTCTAATAAAAACATATTGAGAAAATGAAAAACTACTTAAAATGGTAACAATTTATAATTCACAATGAAACCATAGTTTTAAATTAATTTTTATCTACGATTCATATCTTGAAAAAAAACTATATATTGCTTGTATTTACGAACTATATTAATATACATACAAATACAGTAAACCTAATTTAAAAAGAAATAAAAATGTTTAAACGTATGTTTGCATGTTTAGTATATATAATTATATACTATTTTTATACACTTATCTTTCTAAAATTTTTTAATATGTTAAGTTCATTAAAACATATTTAGTAGTTGGGCATAGTTACTGAAAATTCGTTTTATAAAAAAAAAACTTTCAAATAAAGATCGTAAATGGGAATTGAAATTATACTTATTAATTTATCTAAATAACACATAGATTGTAAGTCATGAGTTATAGCATTGTTATTGCTGTTTAAATTGGTTCACAAACCAAACTGAATTTTGTTTTACTAAAAACACATGCCTTTATGAAAAAAAATTATTTAATTAGTTTTAGAAGTTACTCTATATCATATCTTAAAATTACAGTATAATCGGTTCGAAGATAATACAATTGATAACAGTAATATACGAAGAATTGAATACAATGCAAATCTACTCAACTGTTCTCAATATCAGATTTCTCAATACATTTTGTATTCAAACTCTTTACAATGATGGAGTCTTAATGCGGACACTGCAAACATATCTACAATCAATATTGACGTTTGCAGTTACAACTTATTTTATTCAACATGTGTAAACTAAAAATACAAATGTAATGTTACTAAATATTTATATTAAGTTTATCTTCAGAAATGAACAAGTAGTTATAATATATTGCTCACTTTTCCTAAAACATAATTTTAAGTTATATAATGTATGAACTCTAATTCTTAGTTGAATACATACTTCGTAATTTCCAACTGTTTTATTATTTACATAATAATAATATTATTTCTTAAAATATATTGTGCACTGGCTAATAGTGTTGAATTGGAACTTTAAAAGTAAATTTCTCACTATTTCTGTTATGGAATAACATCAGTTATTACGTTCTTGATGAAATATAAACTAAAAATATCGTATGTTATGAGGAGAGCACAACGATGTTTATATACATTACTAGCTGACCCATACGGCGTTGTCCGTGGTTGTTGGTATTTTCAGTCTTTTTGACGTAATTGTAATTCTTTTTAAGTGTTCGTTGAATACCTGTGCGTATCCTACTGTGGTCATGAAAAAAAAGTCTACGCTATTTAGGAAAGCACTGAAAATTGTATTCCTGTAAACTACTATCTAACATGAAAAAGCTTTAAATATATCGTTTTAATTTATAGTTTTTACTAAGTTTGACTTTCACTTAATTTCATTGACAATGTTGCGAGCACCTACGGCCTTAGAGGAAGCTACGTACCAAATTTCATTCCAATTCGTTCTTATAGGGATTTTTAGTAACTTTGACCCCCCTCCCCAAACCACCCTAAAATTTCGAATTTCTTTTAACCCTTTCTTAGCAAAATTTTAATGGCATTTAGTTTAATTCAGATTGTTTAGTTTTCAATATAATATGTTTAAACTCGTGTATGTTTATGGTTATGCATGGTGTCAAATAATTTGTTTGTTATTATTATTATTGACAGCAAAAATATGTTTTGAAAAGTATTAAAAAATTCATAGTTATGATATATTTTATATAAACAATATTTTAAACAGCATATCTCTAAGTAGGCCTATATAGATAGCGAGCACCTACGGCCTTAGAGGAAGCTACGTACCAAATTTCATTTCAATTCGTTCTTATAGGGATTTTTAGTAACTTTGACCCCTCTCCCCAAACCACCCTCAAATTTCGAATTTCCTTTAACCCTTTCTTAGCGAGGGTTTAAATTAGCTGGGGTCCAATAAAATATGTTTAAACTCGTGTATGTTTATGGTTATGCATAGTGTCAATTAATTTGTTTGTTATTATTATTATTGATAGCGAAAATATGTTTTGAAAAGTATTAAAAACTTCATAGTTATGATATATTTTATATAAACAATATTTTAAGCAGCATATCTCTAAGTAGGCCTATATAGATATTTAATAACCAATGTTTGAGTTGCATTATAATTCTGTAAGCATTTTTATTTATGTTTGTTTATAGTTTTTCAATCTAACCTTAAAAAACTGTTGGTTTTGAAGAGTATTAAAGTGATTATAAATTTGCCAAGTAATGTTGCTATGGTAATACATGTAAACAAACATAAGCTTTTCATACGAACAGCTGTTTTTGTGAGCTATGGTTTTGAGTTCATACAATAAATGCTGTTCAGTTTCTTCCAAATTTGAAACTTTTTCGGGAAACTTTTCAAACTTTTCTTTACGTATAAACCTTCTATGAACTACTACAAACATTTTAAGACCAAAAATAGCCAAATCGGTCCAGCCGTTCTCGAGTTTTAGAGAGACTAACGAACAGCATTTCATTTTTATATATATAGATTTACCCAATCCAAGAAAGTTCTTAACTTCGAAAATATATATAGAATCGTTGTCATATTCTGAGAAAATATTGACGTTCTAATAAATCGAGTATTTAGGGCTGAATTAGTATTTAACTGAAATATCGTCGTGCTTAGGTGCTTTATCTTACGTTTGCTTGAGATAAGTAAAGCTGGAACTCCACAAATTAATGCGGTCATGGTAAGCGGGAGTTCTGCAATTAATCCTGTCCACTTAGATCGTTTTCCCACAAAACTTCGTTTGGTTTACCACTGCAACTCAATATAAGTTGAAATGGTTGGAATTAATTTATAAGTGGTACTTGTGTAGATGTGTTGGTTTTACAAGATTTTTTATCTGTTTTATTAGTTGATAAACAGCAATAATATCAAGAACTTTTTAAATTTATTTGCCAAGTAAAGTGAATTACTTGTAAAAGTGATATAGAATTCGAACTTAATTATTTCTCACATTTATGTGTTTAACGTGAATAAATTATTTTCACTAAAAAAGTAAAAATATGTAAGTATGTGTCTGTGTTTGAGGGTGTGTGTGTATTTCAAAGAGAGAGAGGGATTGAGGGAGAGGGGTGGAAGGTTGTATGTGTGCGTTTGCAGAAATTTATTATTGCAAGAATAACCAGTTAAAAACTATGACGATTTCATTGTTTGAATTCAGTAGAACCGCACCACCTTCAATATGATACGAAAGACATTTTGTCGTATTTGATACTTTTATTTTTATAATTTCCACTTTTGACTGAGTACTCGAGATATAGATAAAAAAAAACAACTAAAAATCATTAATATAAAATTATGTCTGAATGATGATATCGAAACGTATTTCATATTACCTTAACATAACTGAAAAATTTACCTAATCTAAAAGAATTTCGATTAATAATGTTCTAAGAGAAAATTTGTTCTTATAAACGCACATTATAAACAGTGACGTTTAGTTTTAATCTATAGTAGTGCTTGTTTTTCCAGTAATTGTTGGAAACCATAGATACAAACTCAGATGAGTTTGTAGAACGGTTTAATGATATACTAACTTTTGCAATTCCAATAGCCAGTTTCTATAAACTAAATAAATAATGGTAAATTCATAATTTTACAAAATAGAGAGAAATAATTTTCCATAATTACCTAAATCCTGTCTGTTCAAATTGTCAAAAGTGTATTTCTTTAAAACGTAGTGACAAATATTCTCAAATCGATCTGTACGAATCTTCAACTATTATTAATAAACACTATCCTAAAGCTGCATGGAATTTTAGCAGTAATATTTTTAAAAGTAACATATATTATTTTAAGGACTTCCTTAAGTGTAAGACTTTTAATAACTATATTTTTACTTAAATAATGCATATATTTAGAATTTATAGAAAATAGTAAATTGTTTTATAATCATAACACTAAACTAAAGCCTTACTATAAAAAACAGGATTAGAAATATTATTATAATAAGTGAATAACGTACGCAAATTGTCATTTTCTAAAGTATAACTTGTGACATTAAAGATGTATTAAACCAGCACTTTAATGACATTGAACATAAAGTGTTCTTCTAAATTAATAACTCGGTTTAAATAACTTAATAGTTGGGGTGTCGTGGCAAGTCTTAAACTATTTTTCTTAATTTTGATATCATGCATTCTCAGAAAAAATAATACTTCCCAAACTTGATACCACCTGTCAGTTTACATAAAGACGACTACTTTCATCATAAATTTGCATCTTCTAACTATAAATACCACGTAAAAAATTGTTTTAAAATATTTTTGCAGTTAATAATTGTCTTAGATATTAACTTTCAAGTGTTCTTTTCATGTGGATTTTTACTAGAATTCTTGAAGAATATTTTTGGAGGTTCTTAGAAAAAATTTGTATGTATATAAATTATATAAACTTTAACTAAAGAGTAGAGATTAATGTAAGTAATAAATATCTATAAGCCCCGAGGGGAGATAGAATGAGTTGAAAACATGCAGAAGCATTGCAGGATAAAGAAAGATTGATTACTTGATTAGTACCGTACAGACGACTTGTGATAACTCACAAAAATAAATAATTTCGTTCTTATTTGCAATCATCTACTAAGTTTTGAATTTTGTAGTGGAATATGAATAGTTAAGTTTTGTTATATCTGCCTGCACGTGAGACAGTTTCTTAGATCATTTTGTGGAGTTGTTTTTATGTGAATCTTTCAGTATTCCAAAATACTGGATTAAAGGACTATTGATAAAAAAATAATGATTATGGATCCTATTACATAGATCTGGAGTCTTATCCTTTCGATGAATAAGTGGCGAGATAACAATCTTAATTTATGTTTACAATTATCCGTTCTCTTTACAGTGCAGGCTCTGGATGTAGTTGAGTATGCAAAATGTGAGGACCGCATTTTATCAATGGATATTAGCTTAAAATAGCTCAAAGAATAATAATCCGGATGTTGCCGGACCATTTTTTGATCCATTTTGTTTGTATCACAGCTCCTATTACCTACCTATAATGGAAATCGATGAAGTAGCTATTTAATAATTTTAGCCATAACTTTTAGATTTCCCTTATGATGAAAGGTGATGATAAGTTGATAAATAAACAAAAAATATAATTTAATAATAGTACAAAAATATATAAGGATAAACGCTAATTTAAATATAAATAAAAGAAAACTAAGAAAATACGTAATTTATATTTATACAATCATTATTTACAGACTGCATGTACACAATGAAATAGTCCAGTAAATAAATTACCAAAAGAGGCGTGTAGAGAACATGAACATTTGACTTTGGAAATATGTTGGTTGTACTTAGGAGGTAAACATACTAAAAGCTCCGCCCCTAACCATGCTTTTCCATGGGATAATGTGGAAAGGTCCCTTTTTTCTAATTTTCAAGTTTTATCTCGAAAACGGTTAGTCGTACAGAAAATTTATTTAATTAAGAATTAAAGAATCACTGTCATCATAAGAGAATATTTTTTTTTCTAAAATGGCTCCATAGCCACTTCGATTTCCACCATAGTTATATAATAGGATGGGGACTAACAACAAAATGGACAAAAAAAGGACAGGTAACGTCCGGATTACTAATTTTTGAGTGCTTCGGGAGGTGAGACCTACAAACAAGCCCTTTGGTATTTCGAACTTTGAAGTTTTACCACAGAGCAATAGAAGCCTCGAGAGAGCAAATCCAACTTGGAAGAGGATGTGACTGACTTCATGAATGATGAAGAAGAGAGAGCTGAGGCATCAGGGGTAAATGAGTCATACTATTTTGATCACCTTTTTACATGAAAGATAGTGAATGAAAGCTAATACGCACTTAATTTAGTCCATGTAATACTAACCTATAACCTCACCTAGCATTATAGTCAACCCAATGTTATATGTATTTTGACTTAAATTATATTGTTAAAAGACAGAATTAAATATAAACCCAGGAGTTCTCAATTGTATCAAGTAAAGAATCAATGCATATAAAACTTGTGTCACAACCAAGATGAACATTCGTGACCTATGTTTTCGGAAAATATGCATTCTAATCTATGTTCGATTTATTTTCAACCTGATTGTATTTATATTTTGGAAGATTTTATAGACTCGTAAATTTGAATTATTCTAATATAAATTAGTATCTTTGATATTGGAAATAAATTAAAGTGCTACATTTTCAAGCCCTTTTTACATGTAAAACATTTTAACGAATATAAGATACATCTAGTGATATTGTATGTCATGAATTCACTACATATCAATTACATTTTCATAAAAATCATTTAAATTAACGCTCAAGTGCTTAAAAAAAAATGTCCTCCATTCTTTTCAGAAATAACACATTTCCTGGTTCATTGAAATATTTAACATTCACATCTGGGTTAGCAAAAGCTTTAGTAGCAGGTTCCAACTTTCGAGATTGTCTAAGTCCATGAAATTTCTTTGTGGTTGGCCATTTCTCCAGTCACCTTCGATTTGGACAGTCACTTTCTGTACTGTCCAAATCTTCCCTATCCAACATCGAACTAGACAAATACTGTGCTCTATTGTTTTTCCTGAGAAAGTTATGTAGGACTTTACAGGGTATCACAATGTCATCTACCTTCGACGGGTGAAGATTTATCGTTGTATGGAAAAATGCTAAATCTCGAAGCTAACACTCCAAAAGCGTTCTCCAAAAATCCTTCTTTTGTAAGTAAAGTATTTTCTGGGAAATAGCGTCAAAAGATTGTTTTGAAGAGCAACAGATTCATCTGAGATAAACACATAGTTCATATTAGAAAATGTTTTGTCCTTGTTAGAAAGGTTAAGTTCACCAGACTTAAATTTTCTATAAAATTAATGTAGTTTCTTCTATGACACCTCCATCTGACACTCTACCATTATATACAACATCGGCCATTATGAAGTTTAAATTAGTAACTACAATCGCTAGTAAAACAACGCTGTGGTATCATTTGTCGTTAAGTAATATGATCCTTCATCAGCTGGTTTGAATATTTTCACGTGTTTACCTCCACAATTTGGAAAGTTCCACATTTCTTCATACTCTTTTGCGTTCATGCTCTTTAAAAGGTACACATTTTCAAAATACTTGCATAAAAATCACTCATTTTAATTTTTTTTAGAAACTAAATAATGTAAAACTTTTCAAGAATGTCATTAATTTTACCACATAATTTATCAGTCTGGCTTCTCCGGAAATTTAGGCCCGATCATGTGTTTTTTAACCTTTAGTTAATTTTTCACTATTCTTATTTTTATAAAATCACTTTTAATTCAACAATGTAGATGATAAATATTAACATCTTAATTAATTATAATATGTATTTGTAAACTTTATTTGTCCCACAAATTGTCGTAAAGTCTACAATTTAAACAACCAGACAGATTTGGAAGAAGTTGTGAGTTTTTTTTAGAGATAACGATAATAATCTAACCTAGAATAAAGATTTTTGGGAGGAAAGCGTCATTACTTCCAAGAACGAAGAAGAAGAGCCTGAAGAAATTCGGGAAAAGAACAGGAAAGTGATACCGATGAAGGAGATTTTATTAATGTTATTGCTGTTACAAGATATTTTTTTAACGTTAAAGTTACAAAATATTATAAAAATCAACTTGAAAGAAGTGAACGTTGTAATCTTAAAATTTATCTCACTCGCTTACCTGTTGGGAAACAGAATACAAGGGCTTGTATGACTGCTGTTGAATGTTGGAGTTGTATATTTACTGAACAAATACTTGACTTGATAGAAATGGACACAAATCAATAGATTGAAAATATAAGTGAAAATTTGCAAGCGAGTCTGAATTTAAACCCACAAATAATATCGACATATTAGCTTTTAAAGGATTGCTGTATGTAGAAGTGCATACAGAGAAAATGGGAAATTCTTGAGGAACTTTGGTAGAAAGACGGTGATGGCATTGAAATGTCGGCCTAGTGATGTGCATAAAACAGTTCAAGACTGTGATTCGTTGACTTCGATTTGACGACCGTACTACAAGTAAAGAGAAAATTATCTTAGATCATCTTGTTCCATTTCGAAACATTTAAAAAGAATGTGTGCAAAGCTGGTAGGAAAGTTACACTCCAGGAGAAAACGCAACCATTGATGAACTGCTTCCAGGCTTTCGAGGAAACTGCCTTTTTCGATAGTACAATAAATGTGTTTTACATTATTCATACCAATTCCCTCTTACTTACCAACTAAAATTATGATATCTTGAAAATTTCTGATAGTTATTATATTATAGTTAATTTCTTAAATTTTTTGAATCTTTGATTCAATCTGTAATTAAATAATATTTGGTTTCTGTAGATTAATGATGTATAAAAGTAAGAAATATTTGAAACGATGTCAATCAATATTTTATTTTAAATGATATTCTATATAATTAGTAAAACTAGGTATAATTTTATAATTACATATTTTATGTTTCAGGTGCAGAAGGAAAATTAAAAACGCTGATATTTTGTGTAATACAATTCAAATAATTTTAACACGAATTATTTAGCAGTCTTCACATGCTACAGATCTATCCTAAAATAAAGGCTGTTTTTAGCATTAGGTATATGTTGGTCTATCATTGTCTTTAAGTTCAATATTGGTATACTGCTTAATCCAGTGTATTTGTTCAGAGGATAGAGATATTTTTTATAAAAATGAATTACCTTATAAGGTCCGTCCTGTGACTTCAAATTGTAATTCTCTTGACTCCTTCACTTTTAATTACATGTTTCGAAGTACTACTTCATCATCAGATAATTCCGTTGTTCGTTCAATTGAGAAACTCGTCATACATTAAAATTATTTGCAACACATAGCACATACACAAACACATATACATTAAAACAGCCTTGTCCAGCACCGGTGTGCACACTATAGAGTCCGGTGAAGTACACTAGAGTGCTTATACACACTAGAGGAAACATTCAACCTATGTTTCCTGGATACAGGTTATAACATTGAAAAATGCTCTAAAGATCTTGGCTTGCAATTAAGTAGATAGGTTGTCAACTATACGATAAGCTTTATATTTAAAAAAAAATTCTTTCATCAGATAAAAGACTCGTTAGATCATAGGACACATTGTGAGAATATACAGTAAAAGAGCTGTGTTTTAACAGAGAGAGTTTGAAAGAGTCTAATTTGCTAAGTGGGACTCTACAACAAAAAACAAATAGGCTTAGGATTATTAAACACGATGGATCTTTTCATTAATGTAATACATTAAATTTGTTTTTTATTAGCTACGTTATATGCCAATATACATAGAGCAAACATTAGTATGGATGTATCAATAAATATTTTAACGTTACAAAAAAAGATCGTTTTACTTAAAATCATTTAAAGGAATTTAGGATTTGTATATTTACAGTACAAGCGTAAATAAAGTATTAGATGATGCGATTTAAAATGTAAAGTCAATGTATTAGATATTATGATTCGAGTGTTTAAAACATTTATGTAATGAAAGAAATTTGAATTTGCTAACGATGGAAGAAATGTTTTCTTTTCGTATAAGTTAATAGAATGTAATAAACTAAAATACTATACACATCTAATTCATTTTTATTAAACTGTGTAAAATTTTTGTTTTATAATATGCTATTGTTTGATAAATCTAAATATATTTTGTAATGTATTTATAGTTCATTCACTTTGCATAGTGAGATATGTACCATATATATTCACACAGGGAAACAAAAGAATATTCTCTAGATCTAATGCTTTTGTCTAATGCTAGAGTCTAAATTATTGTTTTAATTCAAAAAAATTTAGCTCTTTAATGTTTCTAAGTTGACATTTGTCAAATTACTTGATATAAGAACGATATTAAGCCCATGATCACATTTTTATTTTACAATACCTTAGTAGTTGAACACTACTATAGGTCAAAATTTGCCATTTTTTTTTTTATTGTATTATTTTAAAGTCTGCATTTTTCTGAACAATTGGATACCAATTGCATAATGTTACCATGGTTACAAATATATTTTTTTAATTTTTAAAAGTTGCACTACATACATTTTGTATAGTATAAATTGACACTCTCTATCATCTTTTGTTTTGCGAAAAAGTAAACCTGGACATTTGGTTCTGAAACAAATTAGATACCACCTGAAACTTGTTCAATAATTAATATCAGCTGATTTTTCTGATGTTTTATTAGTTGCATGACTATTTTGAGGTTGTGTTTTGTGTTACTGAAGTTTTTGTCGTTAGTGGTTGTTGTTTGTGTTTATTCAGACTATTTTCATTCTTTTACAAGTGTTTTTGTGTGTTGTAAAACATGCCTAGATCTACAAAGTGGAATAAAAAACGTAAGTTTACAGGTAATATGTACATAAAACTAAATCAGCTAAAACTAAAAATTTTTACAGTCCAGGAGCATTTTAAATGCATGTAAGTTTGAATAGTACACAAAGTTTTTAGTTTTTACTGTTTCCCGATAATTTGTTTTTTTTAACTTTATGTATCTTTATCTCAGAAACTATTAAAGATATCCTAATGAAATTTTTACACAAGATAATTTACCATGTTCTGAAACTACAGTGAACCAATTATTTAATTTAAATGTAAAATGGCCTATAAAAATTAAAAATACCTCAACTTTTTTGAAATGATTTTATTGTGTAATAAAAAAAATTATAATTATAAAAATATTGGTCATAATTATAAAATTGGTTTACAGTAGCTTGACAAGATACACAAATATAACCACAAAAAATTTCAGCTCTCTAACTCTAACTTATCCTGAGAAAAAGGTACATAAATTTGATGAATTTAACATAGGTAGCATAGGATCGTTCAACTCCCCTTGTATTACACTATTAATAGTAGAATATTATCCAGTATTCAGTTATATAAAAAACATTATTTTAAGGGTCAAACAATACTGTTGTTCTTTATAAATTTTATTTCATTCTTAGTATATTGTAAATGCGTTTTCTTGCTTGAAACAAATATGTATTAACATTTGGCTATACGATAAAATGACTTTATATTATAATTTTTATAATAGTGGATCTTTGCGTTAAAAGTTTTTGCCCAATATTACAAACTTAACTTGTTTTAGCCTATATTTTATTTGTATTCGGAAAATTTTGTTTATAAATGCTAGGAAAAATTGTGTACTTCGACTAGCTATTTTCTTGTTTCAGAAACAATCTTGTTCAGTAATAAGGCTTCTTATCTCTAGCTTAAATAAGTGCATACATAACCCTATTCAAGTACTACAATTCTAGCTAAGACACGTTCAGGTAACCTGATTCTCAAATTATGTATCTGTTAAAATTATAGTAAACGTGGTAAAATCAAGAGCAAGATATGTTAAATGTTTTATCTCTCTTCAAACTATTATTAAGTTTCAATTATAAAATATATTAAAATATAATATAATTTGGGCTATTTATGGACAAAATTATGTAATCTCCTTAGATTCAGTAAATATACATTCCTTTTCTCAAAGCACAAAGGAATTTCGTGTTTAAGGATTAGAAAACTACAACTTCAATTTTTTTTATAATTTGGTTTATTTACAAAAATAAATGAGTTCCATGTTTCATATTAACACTAATAACAGTTAAAAATGAATTTTGTGTTAAATAACTTGAATGTTTTTTGTGTTAAATTTGTTTATATATTGTAAAATATCAGATCTAGAATTTTGAACATAAACTTTTAAATAAATAAAACTCCGTTGAACATCATTTGAAATAGTTCTCACTTTATTTAACTAAACTGTACGCATAATAAAAAGACAGAAATAATATATTATTCAACTTAATTATCTAATTTATTAACTCAGTAAGAAAACACAAACATTTTGACGCAACTGAGCTACTTATAATAAACTCTACCATTAGTTTTACTTCATTTCTTTAAAGTAATATACTAAGTACATTGACGCTTTATTATATACCGGTAACGTTTTTGTTGTTTGCTTATACTGAAATAATAAACAATTACAGATTATATTTTAACGAATTAGAAGGATTTAGTGCGTAAACGTAAAGTCTAGAAATATTATTACGTTTTAAAATATCTACATTGGAAATACAGTACCTACAGAAAGTACTCACAATTTTAAATAATCATTCTGTAAATTTGATAAATTAAAATATCACTGTCTTATACCTACATATCACGTAAATTATAGAAAATAAATATAAAATTATGCAAAATGTTTACCAAAATTAAATTAAAGGTTAAATTTTTACTTATAAATAAAATTAGTCCTAGTAAACTTATTAAACAATCCTAGTAAAATGTACTAAATAAACTTCATATTAGTTTGAATTTATAATATTTAAGGGCAATAAGTCCTTTGTGCACAAAGTCAATAATTTTATGTATTTAGTACATCATATTATATTTTAATTGTTTTATTATATAACTGACTCTGTAAGATGTGTTTATTGAGTGCCTGATGTAATAACACTGGAATTTAAATGAAATTTGAAATTTGTATAAATGCATTTTTTATTTGGTCTTATTTCATGTTAAATTGAAGCTACAATTTATAATCTAAAATTTCTATTAAATAATAAAACTGTGTTTATATTCATTAGCTAAAATTAAGAAAACGAAGTGAAAACCTTTTTAAATTAAAAAGACCCCAATTAATAATTTGTTGCACAGACATAACTAATTATTATTTAACTTAATTTTCATTCAAACAATGTAAAGATATTTATAAATAATATTATTTATACTATACCTTAAAGACAATCAAGCATTATATAATATTTTTAAGAACATCAATGTTATCAGATAAAAATTTGTCTGTTTCAACATAGCTGTACTGAAAGATTATTGTCTAAGAAAGTTTACATTAAATGTTATTTTAAATGTAAAACTACCAAATATATACTTGAAAATTCTTAATATAATTATTACCGTTTATTTTCAACATTAAATATACAATTTAGGCTTACATATTTGTATTTAATTTAACATATTACGAGATATTACATAATATTACACACACCTAAGACACAGTATGTTTTAAATAAGTAAATAGCATTCTACTACGTTTTAAACTACACTGTGTTACCATATACGTTATCAGTTCATTAATAGTTGACTTAATTGTGTTCTAATCTACTGACATGTGTAGTTAATTCATGTTTTTATTGAAACAATTTTTAAATAGTAAATAAGAACTACATATTTGTTATACATAAATACATTATTATTAAATTCAAAACAAAGCTTTTAACAAGAATATTATACAAGGTCAAGAATCGAAATGAAAAAGTTATTAGAAACTTGATCTTAGTTTGTAAAAATGTATTAAAAAAGAGAATGAAAATTAATTTTGTGTAAATTACAATGAGAGTGGTGTATAAAGGAATTCAATACATATGTTTTCTTTAAAAGTCGAAAGTATGTCCTTAATATAAAACCCAATTACTTTAAGGACTAATTCACAATAATTACTAAAATCTAAAATTTCTCCATTTTAATAAAAGTTTTTATTCGATTATTATTGCTAAAAATAATAATAACGTTACAGTGAAAGCAATAGAATTTGTGTATGTTAACACTTTAACTTATGCTAAATAAAGCAGGTATATAATGTGTTTTAGTTTCTAACTAAACAAATCTGGAATTTTATACGAACATTCTACAGCAGCAGTTTTCTTTAATATCGCTTTATTCAACATTGTTATTAAACAAAATCAAATCTTAAATTACATAAAACCTTCCTCGAATACATTCTTTATTCCGTAAAACCACAAACAGAAGACTACATAGAGCTATTACTCCGGTAGTCCGAATTGTAACCAGAAAATCATGTGTTATGGAAAACTTTAAATGAAAAACCTAATTAAAGTATTTACATCCTAAAGTATATTATAAATCAACCAATAAAAAGTATCTATTATAATTTGCTTCATAGACGATGTATTAATACGTCAGTTTTACAGTATTATGTTAAAAAAAGTTAATTAAGTAAAGGTAAAATTATTATTTTTTATATAAATTTAAAAAGTTGAACGAAAACATTTTATCAAAACTGTAAATAGCTTGCCATATTAATTGTATTCGTTTGTCTCTTCGCAATAATTGGAATTTAATGTAACAAAACATATTAGACTTAAAGTGTAATGTATTTCATGAACTTTTTTTGAACCATCTAACTCATAACAGTTAAATTGTTTAAACTCTTTCAACTTCTTACGAAGGTGAAGCACATTATTTACACAGATAATAAATGAACCAAATTTGTTGTAAAATTATATTTATATAATAACGTTAATTTAATTTTAATGATTTCTTTTTAAATAATTGTTAAAACATTATAAATTAAAGGTATACAATTTTTGTTTTAAAAGCGTAATATATGTTCCAAGTTGGCAGTTATTTTTCTTCATAAATCATATAAATTTACCTTTACAAAATCTTATTCTAAGAATATATTATGTAAATACCTAAATATATAAGTGAAATACATACCTAGAATAGTAGAATAATAATACTATTACAAATAATACAATTATAAAAAAAAGTTATTTTTGCTGTGAAGTTATTGAGAAAACTTAAAGTGATACTCACACTTACATCTTTAATGGATTTTTTAAAATTATTTGTCATAGCCATGCAAATACTTATTATAGAATATAGAAAGATTTCTGACCAAATTTTTAATAGTGTTGAGACATACAAAGTACAATGGTTATGTAAACACCTAATGTTTAGGCAAACTTTATAAATTAAATAAATGTGTTGCTTCTATATAATTTGTTTACTTTTTGTCTTTAGTAAACAATTTTATTAAAGTTATTCTTTGTTACATATGCATATTACAACGGGCAGGAACAGCGTATATTTTGTGAAATTCGAGATTTACAAAACAGGCATCGGCGCCCGTACATGTGTACAGCAAATTAAGAGGAGTCCAAGCGAGATGACTGGAAAGATGACTGTTGACCATGGTCAAGTTGGCAAACGAAAATTAACTTAGTCTCGAAGTAATGATTTTTGTAAGAATGCCAGGAGTTAGTTTATGCATTTGGGGTTTTCTTCATTAAATTCATTACACTAAACGCGTATGCATTAGTAAGGTTCAAATCATAATAGTAAATAATGTTTGAGTTATTAAAAGTAAAAGTTAAGGGAAATTACAATGTTGCTCCAAAGATATAAAAGCAGGATTTTTTTGAATCTACTGATGTAGACTAAAAACACGAGCCGTAAAGTAAATTTTAAAGAAATTAGTTAAACTATTTCTGTTTGCAACGAGACGTAACATTTTCTTGTAGTTCACTTAAATAAGTATGTTTAAAAAATTTACAAATGTAATTATTGACATTAAAACTATGTATTACATCTCATAAGGTCACCATGTATGTACAAAACTAAGCTGACGACCACTTTAAGAACAAAGTCATATCTTATCTTAAAGAATATTGCAAATGTCCAAGCATTGAAAGAAAAAGGATTTGAACCTAATTTCAAATAAAACCTATACTGTACATAAAGTTTACATAGTTTTTTTATTTAAATTATATATTTATTTATTTACATTTATTACTACCATTTGTTTTTCAATAAATACATCACAGTCTGAATATTATGAGAAATATCCCAATAATTATTAAACTTTTTGAATTAATAAAATAAACTTCTGTTTGATTTAAAGGAAGTAATGCAAGGATAAATGTAAATTTACCCTTTTATGATAGTGAAAGTATTAAGGCTTAGTATCTCTTTCCTGTTCGAGCAACACGATACACAACTTGAACTCGTTCAAGTTAGAATTGCATACTGTAAGTGCTGTTTATATTTTATAAACGGTAAACAAACTGTTTTTTTTTTTTCTTTATTAACTACAACTAAGATACAATCTTATCTAGTAGCTTATTTTGCATAACTAATACACATTTTTAAAAGTCACTCCAATGAGTGACTTCACTACATTAACACTCGCTTCATCCGGCTGATCCACAACACATCACTGCACTAGGTCCAGCGGTTTTGTCCTTTTCAGTCTCCGCACCGTGTCTCGGCTCTGTAGCATCTTGAGGACATCGGAATTAACATGATTTTGGAGCCTATGTTCATGCTTCCATGCAGCACCCTTTATGGCATCGATGACCATATCCATCTTGAGGTCTCTATGCAAGTCATCGTTGCGCACATACCACGGTGCATCAACGATGCTCCTAAGCACCCTATTCTGAAATGATTGAATCACTTTAACATTGGTCTTCTTGGTGCACCCCCAGAGCTGCAGTCCATACATCCAAACTGGTTTTAACACTTGCTTGTATAAAAGCAGCTTGTTTGATATTTCCAGTCCGGACTTCCGTCCCAGTAGCCAGTACATACTTCTAAATTTCAGATTTAATTCTGTTCTTTTCATTTTGACATGGGGTTTCCAATTTAGCCTTGCGTCTAAAGTCATCCCCAGGTTCTTTGCATGTAGCTTAGATGGAACTACTTGAGAATTTATATGAATTGGAACATTGATCAATTTATTGTTTGTAAAGTTTATGTGAGTGGATTTTGACTCATTTAATTTCAACCGCCACTTTTTCATCCAAGTGCTAATGTTATTAATACTTCTCTGTAGCTTCATTGAAGCCTCCTCGACCGTGGCTCCAACGGCCAACACAGCAGTATCGTCAGCAAAAGTTGCCATTGTTGTATTTTCATTAACAGGGATGTCTCTTGTGTATAGTAGGTACAGGAGAGGACCAAGTACGCTACCCTGTGGGACTCCTGCAGATATTGTCTTTATTTCGGAATATTCATTGCCTTGTTTGACCCGAAACATCCTGTCCATCAAATAAGATTGTAATATCTGGTAGAACTGATCTGGGAGATCTCTTTGCAACTTAAAGAGCAACCCTTCATGCCAAACTTTGTCAAAAGCTTGGAAGATATCGAGGAAAACAGCCGAGCAGATCCTCTTGTTTTCAAGAGATTCTTCAATTATCCCAGTCACTCTATGCACCTGATCGATAGTTGAATGCTGGTTTCTGAAGCCGAATTGGTGAGTTGGAATCAGCTGATTTTCTTCTATGACAGGTTTCAAACGCCTAAGGAGCAGTTTCTCAAATAGCTTGGAGATTATTGGTAAGAGAGAGATTGGACGATATGATTTTCGATCACTTAAATCTTTCCCTGGTTTGGGTACCATTATTACCTCTTCGACCTTCCACTGACTTGGACAGAATTTAAGTTTAAAAGAAGCATTGATGAGGTGTAAAAGTTTCACAATAGCTTTTCCAGGCAAGGCTTTAAGTACTTGGCCTGTAATCAAATCATAGCCTGGGGCATTCTTGATATTTAAAAATTTAATTTCGTCCTTGAGTTCTTTCAGTGTCACCTGTTTTATAATCATGTTTCCACTACTATAGTTTACTGAAACACTCTCATCACAGGTTTGACCAGGATGTGGTTTAAATGTCTTTTCTAGATACTCTGCAAATATCTCCGCTTTTTCTTGATTACTCCTCGCCCATTTATGATTTTCTTTTCTGATTGGAGGCACTTGCATAACAGGCCTTTTAAGGCCTTTAGTGACTTTCCACAGTGAATAATCAGTATCTTTGCCTGGAGTTAAGCCCTGAAGATACGTGCTGACAGCTTCATTCTTTGACTCATCAATGACTTCCTTTAATTTGTTACTTAGTCGATTAAGCACCATCTTATCTTGTGGATATCGACTGATTTGCCATTTTTTACGAGCTTTTCTCTTTTCCGTTACTAATTGCCTAACTTCTAGTGGGATGTTCATGCTTTTAGCTGTTGTTCTACTCACTACAGGTGTATTGTTCCAAGCTGCCTGTTGTACATTTCTATTATACAGCTCAACTTCCTCTAGTAACTGTTCAGGGGTTTTAAGTGGCACCTGAGTTTCTATGCGATCTTCAAGGTCTTTTTGAAAACCCTCCCAATCAGTTTTATAACTGGTTAACCTGGGGGGCAAAAGTTTCTCAACCAATGTTTTGCTTACAGTCATAACCACAGGGGAGTGGTCTGAACAAAGATCATGACTGTTTTCAACCTTCATATAGTTATCAGACAGTCTCTTAGTGATGAAAAAATCAATAAGGTCAGGCGTTTTCATGTTATCTGTTGGCCAATAAGTCGGCTCTCCAGATGAATGAAAGTCACAATTTTCCCTCCTTACTGCTTCAAAAAGCTCTTTCCCTCTCGGAGATATTATTCTTGAGCCCCAGAATGGATGCTTCGCATTGAAGTCTCCTCCAGTAACAAAATGATTACCAAATGATTTAAACAGGTCAGTAAAGTCACTCTTCCTTAAAGTATGTCTAGGCGGACAATAAATAGACGATATTCTGTATACTCTGTTACTTGTCGACACACTTACTGTGGTTACCTGCATGGATTCATATTGAGTCTTCATCAGTTCGTAGTGCTCAATTGATTCTCTTATGATCACCGCAGAACCACCTCTAGCTTTATTAGAAGGGGGAGGAGTATGATATACTGAATAGCCACGTACTTTAAGAAACGATTGCATCGTACAATGAGTTTCAGATATTACACAGATGTCTACCCTTTCGTCACTCAGAAATACCTCCAGTTCCTTTACCTTTTGCAGCAGACCATTTGCATTCCAAGTTACAATTTTAAGATTGTAGTTCATGTGGATATCTTTTGCTTTTTTAAAAGGTTTTCCAGTTTACTCAGTCTCTCAAAAATGATTTTGTTTGCGTTATTTTGCTCATCCAGTCTTGTGAGAATCACTTTAAGCGTATCTGTTATAGGAGGAATTTCGCTTTTATCACTGTTCTTATTCAGGATACTTGCATATGAATTTTGTATAGAATTACGCCTATTATGCATAACCTCTTGATTGCCTGCAGTATTTCTAGAACTTATTTCTTTAGTTTGCGCAATTTTCGGTAGATTTTGTTTCTGTGGTTTCATCGCCATGTCTCGTCTTTTTTGAAGTTCTTTGGCTACCTCACAGCCCCTATAATTAGCTGGATGAGCTCCTTTACAATTAATACATTTAGCAGCCATTTGCCTGTCTAAGTTGCAGTTTGTCGCAAGATGTTTTCCGGCACACTTCACGCAGCGTGGATCCCTCTGACAGTAAGCTTGCGTGTGATTGTACCCTTGGCACCTTTTACACTGAGGTATCAATGTACTAGTTTTCCTTAACGGTTCAATTTTAACGACCAAGATCAGTATAGTTTTGATGTTGTAAACCTTTTCCACACTCTCTCGATTATCAAAAGTCAACATAAAGAGTGGAAGGCCACGCTTCGTCACAACCCGTTCCCCTCTTTCATTCTCCTGAAAACAAACTGTGATACAAGAATTTGCAGGCTTTACTATTATATAGTACACTAGTTAAAATATTTGTATAATTTTACTGCATGTCCGGTTCCCTATGTTCATTAACATGGATGAAAAGTAAATGAGTTTTTAAGTAGAAAAAAATTACAAATGTACTTTATAATATTATATTTCTAGAAATTAAATACAACTGTTAAAATTTGTTTAAATCTACTTTAGTTGAACATTAACACATACAAAAAAATATAAAATTAATTATATCTAGTTAACACACAACCGTCGCTAAAATAATAAACAGAGTTGGATGTATAATGTATGTAATAACATGAATAGCCAACTAATCACATTGGTCAAGTATACAAAATAAAAAATAGTTTCAAAATCTATTTTTAGGTTGAAAATAAATTATTTTACTGTACAGCTTTTATATAACACAGTTTAAATAATTTTACCTATACTCAGCTAATATGAAGTCCATAAGGTTGCAAAACAATACCTACTATATAATATATTTATTTAAATATTTCAACATTTTTAATTTGTTAATACTGTGTACACAACAAAGTGCGTAGTATTTAATTTAATAAATACATAAAATTAAACAAGGATCATTCAATGAAAAAGTAAAATAATATCTCTGACAGCAAATGTATGAAAAAGTATACACAAATAATGTGATTTAACCTTAATCTATTACATCTAAATAAATAAAGCATCTAAAGTTTATATCGCAAATAATTGCTCTCTTTCAAAACTTTTAAGAATGTAGGTAGTTTGCTAGGATATTTGGCGAAATACCAGGTCTCAAATTGGTTGAGGATTTAGAGTTGACAAATTTGGCCACATTTTAACTTTAAATTGCTTTAGTACCTTGTTCAAGTAACAAAGCTAATGACGCATAATACTTCCTAAAGAAAATTGGTTATTTAGATATCAAATCACAATCAACATTAATTCTGAAAAAATATTATCGAAGAAGACTCGCATATAATAATGGGTTTTAATTAATATATTTGTTGAAATAGGAACTAGAAATTAATGAGAATGAAATGTAGGTATAAATTCATTACCTTAAATCATTTAAGTATTTATTATTTAACTAATACTAATATATTTTGGACTAATTTTAATAATTGCCACTTTCTTCGTTGTATAGGAAGTATTTGTAATGAAAAATATTTTCTTATACATGGAATAATATTCAGTTTGTACGTGTTAGTTTGCCCCTTAAATTAATATACATTGATATTGGAAAAATATAAATGATTTTTCGTATATTGCAAATTTCTAATGCAGTGGCATTTATGCATAAATGTTTAATATATTATGCAATTTATATTGCAGTATTTTAATTCTAAAGCTAACAGAGTGCATGTTTTGATAGATTTAAACTATGTTGTGTTTTCTACTTTTATAGAAAAATGGTCACTAAATGCTGCAATGCAACTTGATTGGGTTGTTTTTACAATAAGAGCAAATATTTTGGTATAAACTGTGGGGAATTGAGAAACACAACTGAATCTCTTATAAAACGTAGTATTATGAGACAAATTAGTGGTATAATACTGTAATTAATGTATTTGTTTACTTAAAAATATGGAACCCCACTTTCCTAGAACAAATAAAAGACAGTATTATTTTATATGTTTTTATTTGTTCTTGTATTAAATTGTAAATAAATATTACCTCGATTTTATTTATGCATTTTAAACACCTTTGAACTAACTTGTACTTTATGTTATATCAATGTTAATATTAATATTTCCACAGAATTTTTTTTTTGACGTTCTACCAAAATATCTTTTCCAAACTATCAATACAATTATAAACATCACCAGCATTAGTTCTGTAAACAGCAAATGGAGTTATACTACGTTTTGTGAAAAGTAAAATTCAAGTTCAAAACGGGAATTCCACCTAATTCACCTTTATTTATACATCAGAATACTCCTAGATGAGATAAATTAATACTCTATAATTCTTATGACTTTTGATGGTTTATTTAAATATTTAGAAGTCTAAAACACCTTTCCCATCATCCTTTATATTTATCTAAGCTTCAGTAAACCTTAATTTTAATTTAAAATACCGACAATAGTTATAGTATTTTAAAAATGTACTTTGAAATTTAATTCAGTAGAAAATTTAACTTTTAAAACTTAAATATTTTAAAATTTCATTTATATTTAACAGTCTAAAATGTTTCCAAATTGTCTGTAAGTGTAACGAAACAAGGAAATTTGTGCAACGTCCAACTCTTTATTATTCTTGATATTGAGAAATGAAATTCATTTTAGAAGTCAAACCAGCAAGCATGCAAATTAAAGCCCATTACAATCACTGCAAGAATCATTCTAAAAATAGTTTTATAACATGGAGTGTTATGTATAGTTATATAAAACAAGCACATTTTTAACACAACCTATAAAATTGGGAAGTTTAACGTCCGTCCATTTCAGAGGAGGTATTACAAATTTAAACTATTAAACACAACTTAAAAAATGAGGAAGCACAATGTTCGTTTCATTGGTGCGTGTTGTGACTAAATTAACCCATACAGCTATAACACATCTTATAAAATTAGTAAGTGTAATGTCATTTTTTTTTTAACTAAAACGTTATCACAATTTTCACAATAACATATCCTAAAATGGGGCACTTAGAACTTACGATTTTGGAAAGTATTTTAATCCAAATCAAGGTGACAAATGATTTGGACTACTGGATTTTTGGTGACAGGATTTTACTACTAGGAAGTAAGTTAATTTGCTTTTTATTTGTAAATTAATGTATAAGAAATTATGACTATACGAGGAATATGGCTTACACAAAAATATCGGTTAGGCTTTGTACATATTACATTAAATGAACTTAAACCTATTTTACAAACTAACTAATAACTGCAATATAAAATAAGGCTGGAATCGAAAGAAATAGTATTGATTTTTGTTTTTTGATCACCTGTATTATAATAATAATGAATTATAATATATGCGTGGATATCAAGTTATTTAGTTGATATACAACAAACAGGTCTACTTACGAAGTCCAATTATTGGCAAGTCACGTTTAAATGTAAATTTACGAAAAAAACACTACCTTATTGCTGTTTTGGAAAAAAAATTAAAGTTTAAGTTTAGGTTTATTTTAACATGCTTTTCACAAGATCTAAAAATGCCAATAAATAACTATTTCAATATTGCATTATTTACCTACACTAAAATATGTTTTGGATAGTTATTGTTGATAAAACAATAAAGAATATTCAGTCCATAAGCTCGATATTGTTTTCATACTCGTATTAAAGTTTTTATGATTTTGATTTGGATGGAAATTGCATATTGTGTAGCCTACTCAACAAGTGATTGTTGTCCCTCTGCCCGGATAATATTATATGCTTAGAACCGATATTCATTTAGTCTAAAAACATAACTATAAAATAAAAGAGTATTGGTTTTTGTATTCCTTTCCAAATCAATTTTCATTGAACCTATAAGTTTAAATTTCATCTTATATAATTTAAATAAATTGTGTAATATAAAACAATAGATATACCTACAATAACTCAGTTTTATTCAAATTATGTTTATTCATAATTTAATGTTTAATTCAAATAAAACTATTTACGTGTTTATATATTATTAATGTGATGTTTTAAAATTATTATTTTTATTCACCTCTACTCATATATTAATGTTTAGTGATTGTACAAATTAAACTGAATTAATACATTATATTTACTATGAGGAATTCAAATTGCTTTCCATAAAAATTTTAGTTATAATATTGGTTTCGAAATGTTATATTTAATGCTACGAAAAATATGTTTGGTATTCTTTGGTTATGATTACTTCAATAACGATATATTTTTTACAGAAACGTTTGAAACAAATTTGATGCTACCCAAGCTTTTAGTTTATCCCCTTCGTAAATTTATGTAAGTTTTGTTCTTTATTTAAATGCTTCTAAAAAAAGACTTGGTCAAGAATAAAATAAAATATACAGGTCCAGCCTCTTGCTAAAATATAAAATAAATATGTTTATTTCAAATAAATATATAACATTACGTCTATGATAACACCTTGATAACAAATCTTGCAACTGTAGTATTTTAGCACATTTTATAAACTTAGCGTAAATCTAAAATTGTTTCGTTTTATATCGTTAAACAAATTTGGAACAAATTAAATTAAAAATGTTCTTAAAACAGGTTGACTGCCATGAGTACCAAATTGGTACTCACTTAAATTGTCTGTGAGGCCATGAGTACCATTTTGGTACTCACTAGTGCAACAAAACATTCCAAAATAAAATATTTTTCTATTAGGAAGATATGCTTCTACAAGTGTTATAATGTGTTTATGTTATTACAAATTACCCATATTTACTATATATTTTGTTAGCACAGGAATTTTGATTTCATCTGAAAGTCAGGTTGGCAATACGTTTCAGATGGATATTTTTTACATTTCTGCTAACAAACAGCTGGCAGCTTTGTTCTCAGTTGTAAACATGGATGAAGATAATGATGCGTATATATTAAACTTGTTAGATGAAAGTCTTAAAAGTTCAGTTACATGTGACTCATTCTTTTGTACTGAATGTTTTTATATTCAACACTCTGTAAAGTCAAAATAAATAGCATTTTCTCTTGAAATGTCTATTTTTATCTCTTTATTCATCATTACATAACAAATAAAGCCTATTTAGCCAACAAAATTTTTTTTAGAAGAGAATAGCAAATTTTAGTACATAAAATAAGTATGTATACACTTTGTGAGTACCATTTTGGTACTCAATTTCGACAGATGACCATGAGTATGATTACCAAATTGGTACTCACTTTAAAAAAATGTATTTTTGAGACGAATACAGCCAAACAATTATTTAGTTATGTTATTTTAACTAAAACACACCAAAAATACAAAAATCTAATTTAAAAAAATCGTGGCCCCAGGGTCAAATTATGCTTTAACTGCATGGCAGTCAACCTGTATAATTTGCATATATTCTACTATGCAATTGATTATATTTCTTTTGTTAAATAGATATATTTAGTCTAAATTTTTTAACTTACATCAAAAATAAACAAATTTAATGCAATTTCCATATAATAATATTACTTTTAAAAAATACCTTTTGTTTAAACATCTTCTTTATAAAAAAAAAAAACTTTATACAAACAGAAAACTACATTTTCTCTATATTTATCCAAGTTGTAAGCTAATATAAAATATTCTTTTACTATGTATCTATTGATGCAATTTAACATAAAGTTCAAATATTGATTATTGGACTGAATTTAGCTTTTGAATAAAAATGTGGCATCTAATATTTTATTAAATAGTATATTAACATTAATATAACTACAGAATCTGTTTAAATTAGCATACTTTTGTTTATGAACCTAAGAAAATAACTGTTGTTTTGATACTTTACAATTATTTACAATCAAGTCAAGTAGGCTACTTTGTATTTGAAATTAAAAGTTTTGTGAGTTTTCACATTACAGTTGATCATATTATTTAGCTATTATGTAAATACGAATTTGAGTACAAAATTATAATGCAATTAACCTCTAAGTTCTTGCTAAGACCTTCTAAAGATATTCATAGTCCCTTGGAACTAATTACCTTGTTGACGGACGTTAATTAATCATTTAAGTAAAGGATGTAAGAACATGACATTTGGAATTAAACTCTTTTTTGCATAGGTTTGACTTTTCTTAAAAATTAGTAGTTTTTTATAATATGCAATTTGTATTCTTCCTAAGTAAATAATTTATACTTGTAATTTGTATTTTTAAAAGAAAAGTTTATATTACCACTTAACTATCGTCAGTAAGTTATTACTTTAATTTTTGACAACTATTTTGATTGTTATAAAATAATTTGTTTAGTATGTTTAACAATACTTTTTTTTTCCTATAAGAATACCACTGCATTAAGCGTATATGTTACTAAAATAGATTCTTTAATTTTCTTAACAGTTTGTCCTAAATTGATGGTGACTTCTACGAATAAATGTTGTTAATAATTACCTAGGAACAATAAGAATATTCGAGGACAAATCGAACAACTTGATTTATATATACATTTGTTATTAAAGTTTGTTTTTTGTTTAACTGCTTTTTTCAATTTAACTAAACATATGTATTCTATCGTAAAAAAATATATATAATTTGTCTTTATTTTTCAATAATTCAAAGAATTTGATAAAATGTGCAGCGTGGAAATATGCAGTAGTTATTCTAAACTTTATAATTAATAAATTTATTATGTATTTAAGTTTTGTAATAAATCTGTTAAGTAAACCAACTGATCACAATTTATAGCAACAACTAACATATCCTTCACAGTGCCGTAATAACATCTTAAGGGGGCGCTTCCCTGTCCGCCATATTGAATCTAATTCCCATAAGAGCAATGCTACAGAATAAGTAATTTATTTCTGTTAATTCGCGGAATAAATTAAAAAAATAGTTTTAATTTTGAAGTACTATCATATGCGGATGTTGATTGCTAAATACATTTTCAAAACCCATTTTACTGTTTTCATAAACGTATGATATAAATAGTAAAAAAAAGTAAATTGTATTCATTTTTTACTCGGTTGCAAACAGAGATATTGCAAAAAAAACTCAGCAATCAACAACCACAATATATTCTACTTTAAGAAAAAAAATACAGCTTTCGTTTTTTGAGAAAAACAACACAAAAATATGCTTAATAGTGAAGGTATGTTTTGGTTATTTAACATAGAAATTGGTACCCAACTTCACCGTTTTCCATGTGGGGAGCCGAGACTTAATTTTAGGGAGTTTATTTTATGTTTTATTATTCATTTTAGCATTAGTAAGACACTTACTTTGATCCTAGACAAATAAAGTGAACAAATAAAATTTGTTAGATTATGTAAATGGGCTACTCTATCATGTAAGATTATTTTGT
>JAGFPH010000444.1:0-26215 GCA_018207615.1 Philaenus spumarius | reverse complement strand
TATTTCACATTTTAAAGAAAACTATGACAAATATCTATAAATAAGAAAGGTTTTGTTTCATAAAAAAATATAAAATGTTATAACTGTGATGCAAAATTTCACTAAGTTTTTTTATAAAATAAAAGTGATGACAACAAAAATGTTTAAAGCAAGAAATTTTTTTATTTTTACTAAAAAAGAAAACTTTTTGCGAGAAAGTTGTTGATAATTAGTGGAATTAACGTTTTTAATTTGTAAAAATTTTCTGTACGTTGTTTAATCAGGAGGAAGGTAATTGCTGAAATTAATAGTTTGTGCTTGTTTGAAATTGTTTGGAGAGATTATGGCTGTTCCGTAGGTCCACTACGTAATACTATCTTGCTTTAAACATACTGTATTTAAAGACTTAGGTTTTGTATTCTTTTAACATTGTATTGTTAGACGCCAGGTTGGTGAAAGTTAGTAAATACACATACGAAAATGTTGCGGGAAAAGTAAATAGGATGATGTAATTGTAAGGGGAAGGGTATCTCAGGAAATACTTCCTGCCTTCCTGCTCTCTTTATTTGTCAATTCCAAGAACGAATTCTCCTCATAATTTTTAACACATTTGTCAAGATTTGTCAACCCATGGTTCACATATTTCCAGTATAAAGTGTTAACTTGGTAGGTGTAGTGCTAAGTGTGATGATGAGTAAAATTCAAATATTAAATTTATTGTTTACTACTCGTTTAGTAAATGTTTTACAATTAAAACTTTATATTCATTTCGGCCTGCACAAAATTGACATAAGTACCCGTATACAAAATGTTACAAAAACCTTAATGCTCTATGAAGTATTGCATTCAATACATTATAATAAATTTAAAAAAGTTCAGACACGTTTTTTCTTTTTTTTTTTTTTTGAATTCGGACAATGATTTTTATTATCATGAATAACAATGTAAAATTTTAAGTAATTGTAACTACATCATTTGGCAACCGTTTCCTATAAATAAAAAATAGCTGATGAAAATACATTAGGCCTACTACAAATGGGCACAGTTACTGCTATTTTAGCTGTTCTAGCAAAAAACTAAAATAAACTAACCCGAATTTGAAAAATGGTTCTGAATACTTTAATTTATTTTAATGCATAGAATCCGATCCTGTATTATAACACAATAAGGTTTTTTGTGACACTTGTATAAATGAAACAACAAATTTTTACACCTCCTGTTAACTAAGAAAAATCACTTTTATTTACCCTTACTTTATAGAGACAAACTAGGGTGTACAGTGAAGAACAGAGGTCTATTTTTTTTATTGAGGTTGTACTGATGACTTGGTACACCAAGCATGGAGACCGGGCTTTACTTCCCCTCTCGGGGCAAATTCCCGGAGTGAGAAATCTGTAGATACAATGTAATATTTTGAAATATTTTAGTAATCATATTTAATTTACTTAAGTTTAGGGA
The DNA here is from genome assembly GCA_018207615.1 of Philaenus spumarius. Classification (NCBI taxonomy): domain Eukaryota; kingdom Metazoa; phylum Arthropoda; class Insecta; order Hemiptera; family Aphrophoridae; genus Philaenus; species Philaenus spumarius. Next base: position 24,778 of record JAGFPH010000444.1, on the reverse strand, counting down.
TTTAAGTGGCCAAACATAGTTAAAAAACTTTAAGTTTTTTACGAAATATTTAAATTTAATTAAATGTAATTAATTGGAATTTACATAGGAGATGGCTACCTTATCATTAGGCAAAATCTTGTTTAGATTTGTGCTGAATACTAGTAGTTTTGTCAAAAAAAAAATACATTTACAAATGCACTATAAGTTTTATAAAGGTTTTTTTAAATTGTATTTGCACATTTTTATTAAAATTATATTTACTTTTGTAAATTATAATATATATTTTTTAAATGCAAGATATTACATTTTATGTAACATTTCTCATAAACTGGTTGTAACTGCAAAATGTAATATTATAATGCAATAAAATTATTTTCATTTCTTTATAATAATTTTGTTGGGGATTTTTGAGCAAATAAATATTGGTAAATAGTTACATAATTTGTATATTTAAAAGTGCATGTTTAATGAAGATACTAAGATTCCGGTAATTAATTGTATCATTATGTATTATGGCTCTAAGTTAGGATTAGGATGCATGTAAGTCAGTATGTAAATTTATGTATGTTACATAAAACAAGATGATGCAACATGGTTTTCATAATGAACACGAGAAGTGTATTAAACATTATCAACGTACAAGAGAGCCAAGAATGGCACTATATATAATTACTGAATTACTTCTACCAACACCCATTAGCTATACATATAAACTGTAAGTAACAAGAACTGAAAATTTAGTGTCAATTTTTAAATAGTGCTTAAATTTTACAATGAATTAATTTTAATATTAACATTGTTTCAATTTTAGTTATCAGACTTAACTATAATTACATTATATTATATATATCCTTAAAGAATACTGACACTAGCAAAATAATGTATGATCATTAACAATATATTAATAAAATAAAGTGTTTGCAGATTTTATAGTTTAAACCCGTATTAAGAGTTTGTGTCTTCAATTCATGGACAAGCAATTTGAAGTTCAAAATTTAAAAAAAGGAAAAACATATTATTAAATTGTTATTAACAACAATAACAAAATAGTAATAATTATTATTATTAATCTGTGTAGCTATTGATTTAATAATATTTAAAATATTAAAACAGTATTGTAACTGATTTAAATAATCAAAATATTTATTAGACATACAGATTTCAAAACATGCCTAGCTTGTAGTATTGTCATGACTAAATTTACATTGACCATATTAAATACATTTAAACAGATGTTATTTGTAATATTATATACATTTATTTAATTGATTCATTTGTGTATCGATATTTTCTATCAATTTAAACTAATTTAAAATTCTCACAAATGCTAGTAGGTGGTAGATTTATTTTAGTATATATATATATATATATATATATCATTTACACTTAAACTAATATGTAATTGAAAGTAGTGTTAATAATTTGAATGTTTGTAACCAAGTAGCTTTACTATTGCATTTGACTTGAATTTATTGTGTTAATTAAAATAAGTTTAGTTGTTTGATGACTAATTAGTATTTTTTCTGGAAAATACTTTTAATTGTATACTTAATACATTTTTTGCTGTGCAATAATTTTGTTTATATTCGTAACAAACTTACGTTAACTATATTTACTGTGGATAGTGGGGCAAACACAATGGTTCCCTGTAGAGAAATAAAGTTTCCACTGGACACCCACATTCAATACTCACAATAATCACCTGAGCATGGTGTTATTCAAACAAAATGTATTACCCTTCATACATGTGAATTAAGTGAACTTTGGCAGCAACCATCTATGAAAACAGTTTGACCAGACACTACTTTCTTTGTTTAATGAATTACGATTTAATGGTTGTTTTAACAATACAAATAAATGCAAGATAGTAAACAAAACTTCTATTGATGCTTAAATTAATAATAATTTAGGAAGATCCGAATTTGGTATTATAATTAACTGTACTTCATATAATAAATAAAATATTTTTATTTTTTTTCACTTTTAAGAAAAGAACATACTCCTTCTACATATTTCCTGTCAGACTACAGCTATTAATTTACAGTGATTATTTAATTAAAGGTGTATTCGAGTTAAAGTTTACTAAGGATGAATACAGTAAATAAATAACATAAAATATTAATAATGGTTCAACATATTAGTTGATTGTCAAGATTCGGTAGTCAAATAATATGTTTTACAAATTGGCCACTATTAAAAAATAAACAATACAATAAAAAAATAAAAATAAAAAATATAGAAAAAGTCAGATAATATTACATAATTGTGTAAAATATTTATTATTTCATTCTCTTTGTCAAACTAAAAAATTAACTAATGCTTAAGTTTTTTAATTTGAGAAAGAAAAATTATTTCTAGTCTGGTAAAAGGGAGCTAGGTTGCAGTCTAATATAAATTCTATTTGTTTGAATAAAATAAATAAACAATGAAAACCATTTTGATTTGCCGTTTTTATAAACTGATTATTACATACTTTGAGGATGGGACGGAATAAAATATATACAAACGCTCAAACCTCAAAGTGTGCACAATTTTGGTGTGCAGTAATACGTGTTTGTTGCATTATATGTCAATATATTTGTTATGGAGTTATTAACTCTCTGTAACGTATCTAATCACATAATTGTTAAAATTATTTTTAAATAAACCAGATATCTTTTAATAATTATAAAAAGAGATCTTAATTTGGAATTGCATTGTTTTATTTTTAACACCATATTTATGCAAATGTACGTTTCTAAAAACTATTATAAAATTTTAAATCGTAAAATTCCAATTACAACTGTTTAAAATAAATTGAAATAACCTTCATCCTAAAGTAGTTTTATTTAAATCGTTATTTATAATGGGGGTAATAGCAATAAAATAATGTTAGTAGTTGTATTTTGTTTACATAGCCAACCAATAAATATAAATCAATTAACTCTAAAACTAAATATTTATAGACAACATATTTGTTCAATTATGTTGACAGACAAAGTATAGCAGTATTTATTTAATTAAAATGAATTATGTATATTTAAATTACGGAAAATGTAATGTATTTTTTAAAACAATGTCGTGAAATGGTTGTTTATGTTATACAGCAACCTACTACTGTTCAAGTAGTAAACAAACATAAGTAAATCTTAGATTTATTCATGAAAAACGACTTATTACAGTATATGTATACATATAATACTGGAAATGAAGAAACAATTTACGTTTTATAATTTAACTCATATAATTATTCTTTGAATTTCTTATGTTTTATTTTATTCAAATATTTTAAGAAAGTGTAATGTTCTTTTAAGCTAAACTTTAAATAAAGGTAGGATAACTGACAGTGATCGATGGTGAAATGAAAAACATATTTTATTTATGTAGTTAAACAAAATAACTTTGGTATATTTTTCATTTAAAATTATATTTTTTGGTTTACTATAAGACTTATAGTTTTTAACTTAGAATGTCAATATACCTAGTAAAAAGTGATTTAACTAGTATTACAATTTTGTTGAAAATACATTTGACAGTCACTTTTTTTAAAGTATAACAACTAAACGTAATTAATTCTTTAAGTCAGTTATATTTTACTAATGGATGTTTATTTTTATCTCCACCAATATTAAGATAAATGTCAGTGATGCATAAAACAATTAACGCCATATATTAGAAGTACGTTAAATGCGTATTATGATATTTTTTTAAGTAAGGAAAAGCTAAATTTATTTTTTAAATGTATTATATGAGTATTTTCATGTTTATCTATAACTTAATAATAGTTTCTATATTGATATTAACTATAAACTTTAATTATGAATAGAAGAAACATGTAAGTAAAATTGTACTTCTTTTTAGTATTAATTGGTGTTAAACTAACTTACAAACTAAGAAAAAATTTATTGTTTTAGTTTAACTTTACAAATTTGAAAACATTGATAAAATTTAACGTTTACTTTAACATTTAAAACCAATAATTAGTTTAAACACAACATTTATGAATCACAATAATATTATTCCCGGAATTCCAAATAAAAGTCTTTGATAATCAAAACATAAAACTGTAATAATTACTATTTGAACATTTGAAAATAACAATTCGCTGTTAAAGTATATGCTTTTCAAACAGTTTTATTTTATAAAAGTGACGCATCTAATTCATTATTGTAAAATAATAGTGTTCCTTTCTTTATTTCGAAATGATCGAAACTTTACAACTTGCTTAACAGTTGCAAGTTTTAACAAAACAAGTGGTAAACTTAAAGTGTTCGAAAGTTCAAACTGGTAGGCCTTGGTAAAGTTTCTATTACAGTGTTAATTCGATAAGGTGGGGTTAGTGCTGATACAATCGAATCAATCTATTGACGTAATTAGTTGAATTATTATTCCATTCCCCCCTCCTAGAGCCCATAGGGAAGAAGATGAATAAAATTAGAATGTAGCCTACAAATGCATACCCATATTATCAAACAGTTAAGTATCAAATGTTGTTTTTAATTAAAAAATATATAATTAATTTAAGAACTAAGCACTACTCTAAAAAAAAAATTGTTTATCACTTATATCTCTACAATAAAATGGTAAAAAAAATTATAATTTATTTTCAATGTAAAAATATCCTTTATAACTTGTTACTACAACGAATTGTATTTCTTTAGTAATCGATTTTCGATGTAGTTTATAGTTAAGCTGCTTTGCAAGCCATTTAATTTTATTTGTATCTGCGGTTTTTATTGATGTACTGTATAAGCGTTTGCAGCTTTCATGTTTCCCGACTAAGTGCACATCAAATGTTTTTATTAGATAAACTGTTTATATGTGTTTTGTATGTATTGGACAAGTAAGCTAAATTAAAATTAATTTTAAATTGCTACACACAAACTATTTTACTTTTCATTTCACTTGACAAAATTTACCTATTTTGTTATAAAGGCAGTTCCTAAAATTCAAGATGTATATCATTGTAATATTTAACCTTATGAGTCTATCGGTAATATACAGTATGGCTAGAAGCAAACATTACTGAAACTATAATGTATGGAAATAGGTTTATAATACAAACAGCTGAATTACACTATGGATGTAAACAAACTGCAATTCACTTTTTTTTGTGTGTGACAGAATTCATTTTGTTTGAGATTGATGTATACTTTGCTCCAAGAAGTATTTATAATCTGGTTAAATTCAAAACCATTGCTTAAAAAAAACGTTCAAACTGTTTTTTTTTTTTTTTAAGAATATCCTTTAAGTATGCCAATTCTCTATCACTCATCCATGTCTATGTCTATGTGACATCGCACAGTATCTGAATGATGTTCGAATCAATCGGACCGATTTTCTCTGTTTATAGCTAGTGGTCCCGTCCTGATAAAACCTCTGAAATTTTTAAGAGGAAAATTTCATGTTTAGAAGAAATACTACAGGCTTAAAAAAAAAATTATAACTTGTTCAATATACCTTACTTGGTTCACAGTTTTACATTTAATTTACAATCCATCGTATTTGTTAATCGTGCTAATAAATTAAAGTCCCAGTAGATTACCTATACTAGGATATAGCACACCAGACAGTTAAAAATTCACTTAGGAGATATTGCTCAATAAATATGTCTAATCGAGTTAAACAGAGTTATGTTTGTTTATAAATCCATTTCGATAAATTCGTATTTATAATCAAAGTTATGAATGATTTGTTGTAGGCCTACTTCAATGCAATTACATCCTTTACAAAGAGTAAGAACTCCTTCAGTTAAACCAATAACTTGTAAGTGGATGCAGGTTGTTAAAAAATCATATACAATATTAAGTTATATAATATTAGGCGGAAATTGTGACATCGTTATTTGGATTAAATGAAAATTAATTGGTTTACATTAAAATTTTTAATGCTTTGGTTAGTTAGTAAATTGTGTTTATTAGTTATTTATTGATAGTCGGTTAGAAGACACCGAGACAATTATTAACTTACAAGGAACGTAGCACCAGTTTGTAAAACAGTCGTTAAAAAAATATTCTTAAGAATAAAGTGCAGTTAATAAGTTTTAATGATAAAATTGCATTGCATATTTTTATTGCTCAAACGTTTATAAATAAAAATTAAATATTCTAATTGTATTACTTTTCCTTTCTATATAATATAATAGTGTTAGGGAATAATAATAATATTTCAACTATGTTAATAGTGGTCATGTTGTATTGCTTGCATACTAACAATTGCTGATATCAAAGTTTATATTGATAGCATTGGTTGCGGGGGCAGCTTGAGGCTAAATGTGTAAGAGTAATCTCACTTGTAGTTTATATTATTCAACAAACAACCGGTAAATGCAATAACTTCAAAAATTGCTTGAGGTTCTAGAAGATAATTTAATTAAAAAGTTTGGTTAACCGAGAATGCTTAAATTAACAAGAAAACCTAAAACTAAAGTCTACACTAAAAACCACTTTTAAGTAATTACTTTCAATTTAAGTTTCCATTTAAACTGTAAAGTCTTTTTAACTTTTTAATTTTCCTTATAACTTTAACATTTCTGAAACTTATATAATAAACGTGTTAAATAATTATACCTTAAATAGTGTAATTAATGTGGTAATTATTAGAAATAAAACAGATGAATTGTTCTACGTAACCACAACAAAAGGAAAACGTATTTAATTGTTATTAAAACATTGGAAATAATTAAGAGCAATTTAATTTTCAAAAAGGTTAAACAAAATTTTATCTGCAACGATTTAAAATAGATTTACGTGAGTAAATTATATTATTGAGACATTGCTAATCACAAACCGTCTTGATCCAAGATGAACCCCACTTTCAGAATTCGTATAAATATAATAATCTTATTTATAGTTTAATTGACAGGTATTACAAGTATATACTGTGAATACTACAAAGAGTAAAAATATTAGACATAACAACATGATAATAATGTACATTACATATTTAATTCATACAAAACTTATATTATATTACTTTTAAACTTAAATATATAAAGATAAAATATAATTAAAGTACCGCTTATTGACAATAACACAACATCAGGAAAACTGTTGGGTAAATAAGGCGGCCTTTTTAGATTGTATAATATTTTCAACAGAATAAGGACCTAATTAAGAACACATGTACTGTCAAAGTTTTTAGAGCAAAAATAAAATAAATTTTAACAATTAATTATAAATTTCTTTACTATTTTTGAAACCAATTCTCTAAAACCTCTTTTATCAATGTTGTTTATGACAGTGGACGTTAAAATTTATTTCAATTTTAAATTTAAGAAACCGATAAATAAAAACAAATATAAAAAAAAGTATTGTATTTACATATTAAATGTGCATATAATCTGTAGAATAAATAATAATTTTCAAAGTTCATGTAAGAGTTTTACTTTTATGGCCACTTTAAAATTAACTAAATTTTTGTCATCACAGGTAAGGTAGATTCTTAACTTACATCTAGTTTCTCTTACATTTAGTTAATTCTTACATTTTATTATGTTAGTTTTAGACCCTTAATATACAAATTAAAATTGTCCAAAATAGCACTAATTCAATGACAAAGACGAAACAAACGAATAATAATAAATAGCTTATTAAAATCAAAGTATGTAATTCGTGATTTATCAAATGGTTAAAATAATTGGAAATGTTTTATTATTTTATTAAATATAGCCCAAACATTTCTTATTTTTTTCTAAAGCTTCTCAGGTTTATTTCAGATTTAAAATACTCTGCTTTAAGCAGTAACTTTGAAATATGAGATTTCTTATAAAAAATAAGTAAAGGGATTTAAAATTGTTTTATTCGTAGGATACAAACATTGTAATTCGACTATTCCTTTCCTAATTTTTAAAAGCATCCATTTTACTTTCTCACTATACTATAGTATAGAGAAAGTATAATGATCGCAAAAAAAATCCATGTTGAGATTTTTGTGGAAATATCCGTTTTGGGACCCCCTGAGTCCAAAAAAGTGGTTTTTACAAAATGTCTGTCTGTATGTCTGTATGTATGTATGTCTGTATGTCTGTATGTTAGCTGTATGTAGACAAAGCTAGAGAGAAAACTATTCGATCGATTTCAACCAAATTTGCACCGTATAGATGCACGAAAAAGGGTTTTGAACAATTTTGAAAAACAACCCCCTTTTTGGCCAAAAAACCCAGAAAAATCTGTTATTATTTTTTAATAAAAAAACGGCTCTAACGATTTTGATAAAATTTGGCTTATTTGTAGCCTTTAATGTGCCCTACCATACACAAAAACCCGCATCTTTCTAAAAATTCTCGTTTAGCTAATAATAATAATAATAACTGATTTTTGGGGGTTTTTTGACCATAAAGGGGGTTGTTTTTCAAATTTTTTCAAAACCTTTTACGTGCATCTATAAAGACCTAATTGACGTGTTTGATGCAATTTTGTTCGAAATCGATCGAATAGTTTTCTCTCTAGATAATAATAATAATATTTATTAGTTAATCGCCTACTTTAATAAAAGTATACAAAGCTAGACAGAAAACTATTGGATCGGTTTCAACCAAATTTGCACCAGACATGTCCAGTACGCCTGTATAGATGCACGAAAAAGGGTTTTGAATAATTTTGAAAAAAAAACCCTTTTTGGCCAAAAAACCTCCAAAAATCTGTTATTATTTCTTTATTAAAAAACGGCTCTAACGATTTTGATAAAATTTTGCTTATTTGTAGCCTTTAATGTGCCCTACCATATAAAGAAACCCGCATCTTTCTAAAAATTCTCGTTTAGCTAATAATAATAATAATAATAACTGTTTTTGGGGGTTTTTTAGCCATAAAGCGGGTTGTTTAAAAAAAAAATCAAAACCATTTACGTGCATCTATGAAGACCTAATTGACGTGTTTGGTGCAATTTTTTCGAAATCGATAGAATAGTTTTCTCTCTAGATAATAATAATAATAATAATATTTATTAGTTAATCTCCAACTTTAATAAAAAAACACTCCTACCCCACCCTACAAGTCACAGTGAATCTGTTTAGTAATTTAAATGTATTTGTGAGAAAGTATGTGCCAGTTCCTGGTACCGTTTATTATATTTCTTTCAATAATCATAATTTATATATTTCTACATTATATGTATATATATATATCCATATACAATGTTGTAAAAGTTGCCGACAAAAAACATTAAACAAATACAAAATTATTATTTTTTACAATTATTTCTTGTACTTCATCATAAGATACAAACAAAACACAACTTTTTACACCTTGTGCAGACAATCCAAATACAATTTAAATATAACCTATGTATTGAATTCCGAACACTAAATGGTTATTACAATTAATTTGGAAATTTGAAATAACAAACATCTATTTCATGTATTTGAAACCAACACACATTTTCTAGAGTTAAACACAATAGGTTTAAATGTTTACTTTGTGCATTTTGAAACGAATAAAATGTTAAATTCAGATTGACGTCAATGTATAGATATTACAGATGTTTTAGCTTTTAAACTAGTACAACAAACACTAGATGATATATAGCAATATATCTATATTATATTGATTAATTATATATAAAATTATGCTTTTTATTTCTATATGTCCACAAATTTTAGAGATTTCGAGAAAGTTTTGTGTCGTAGCAGGAAGCTTATCTAATTGATACAATTAAAATTTAAGTTTAGTTTGTGTATATTTAGTATTTTTAATTTCTATTGAACGTGTATTAAAATTTAAACATTTGCTAAACTTAAAACTGTAATTAGTTGCAAATAATTTAGATTTATTGTTAATATTTAACAAACAAACAAAAAATTATTAAAAACTAACACAAATTTTTATTTTAACCTTCAATATTACTCATAGAAATCAATCAAACCAGTTAGATGATTTCTGTTATTATTTACACAAGGAAAATACTTTTTATTACAAATTATTATTTTACTAAATCATTTTATTGAAATTATTTATCATCTGTATTTTTGTTATATAAAGTTATAACAAGTTAACACAAAATGTCAAGTTTGTTTTCTTATAATTATATTATTAACCTTTATTATGATGCATGAAGGTGGATAAAGAATATACTATTATTACAATTTTAAGAAGATATAAATCAATTAACGGTTGTTTTAGGTATTATTCATTTATAGTTTACATTCATGTGATATAAATTATGATTATAATTTACGTAGTTATTTAGATATAAAATATAATTAATTAATGACAATTAATACATTTTTAGGAACCTTCCCTGAAGTTAGAGTTTCCTTTCTAAAAGACAAAGGACCATTAAAAGGTTGAGTGTATACTACGTTTCTATTGTAGTTACAAGATGAAAATAAAATTTTCGTGGGTTTGTTTTCTATTATGCCAGACAAAATTATAATATTCTTAGAAATACATTTGTGAAAAATCGTCTGTCCTAATTTTGTTTTAAAATCATGAAATCTCTAATACACCCATCTTATGTTTCAATATCCCCACAACGTATCTATGAACATTTTGCTGTCGGTTTTGTACTTTTGTAGTCAATTAAAATTACATTTATAATGAGTTATGGCTATACATATTACAATTTTAATTCTTCCTAATTGAGCAAACACAAGTAAATTATGACAACATATTCGTTATAGTAAAAAAAAACATAAGAGAAAATTCACATTACGTTTTCCTTATTAGTTTTCGAATTAAAGGAATAATGCATACCTTGGCCTAAACATGTATATTGTAATATATGTTTTAAAGATAATTTATTTTATACCAATAATAATCTAAAGTAAAATTAGTTTCATCTAGGATTAAAGAAAGAACAGGAATTAATGTACTTAAAATAACACTTAAATTCAAAAGTAAAAAGTATTCATTATATAGTATAAATATGTATTTTTCATCAAAACGTAACTTACTTGTATGTACAATGACACACAGCGAACCAAAACCATTTGACTATATATAGCTTATAGAATATTTGCTGGAAACGAATTTTGTGATTTGATTTATTTTTTTGTTCGTCAGCACTCTAGATTATTGGAGAGAAGTGCCTTTTTCGATTAGCTCGGTGAACATATTGCCATAGAAAAAGGATCACTTAAAATGTGTAACGTTATCAAATTAAGTTCGTCAGATATTTAAATGAAAAATTTCATATTTAAATTAAACTGTCAAAGTGTTTCATTCCCTACCACCAACTTCATACACTTTACCTTCTTTACTTTAGAAGTAATTTAAAAGTTTATTCGTTGCTAATGGGATCATGCAATTTTTTAACATCACTTGACGAGTTTTTTAAATCAAACATTTCTTGGAAGCAAGTTTATTATTTAATATTATTTTACATATCTTTAATTTATCTTAGAGATAATTTACTTGTTATTACAGCAGTTCAAAATCTTCCTTATTTACTAATATTTATATTAGCAATAAATTAGAGCAAATTATGTATATATCATAATCATATACAAAAAAGATTGTAAAAAATGTATATGAAATAAAAAATAAAAAAATATTTATTTAAGTAGTTAAATAAATATGAAGTTAAGCTTATCATCTTTGCAGTGTATATAATATAAATATTAGGGTATTTAGAACAATATAAATAATTGTAGGTTTAATAGATAATTTATTGTTGCAGTAATGTTTACCAAAGTATATTTGCATATAAGCTAAAATATTAAATTGTCCATATAATATTTTATTTTCAAGATTTTAACCTTTTGTAAAATCAATGCAAAAATATTTGCGTAAGCAATGCATATTTATAAAAACAAATTATACTTCGTCATTACTGTGGTTTTCAGCTCTAATTTATTAAATTGTGTTTCACAGATTTCACAGTTGTGTTTAGTTCGTCAGCACAATAATTTAAACATTAAATAATAATTTTAAAACATTATTATAATCTCAAGTAACCTATTCTTTACTACACAAAGTAAGATAACACGTATGAGATGTCATGTGATTTCACAAAGACATTGGAATTTAAAATTATGAAATCTAATGTCCTTATTTTATATTTTTATAACTTATAGTTTTGAGTTTTAAGTTTACAAGATTGCTTTTGCGCTTCAATTTTATCTTAGGATCTTATAATTTATTTTAAAGTTCATCTTGAGACAAACATTTTAAGAAAATAAATTGTTGTTGGACAGCTTAAACTATAATTGTGGCTATCTAAATTGTATTATTAGGTAAAGTTATGTCAAACACTGAGTTGTACACATTTGTTTTTTTAACTTCTATTTCAAGATTTTGAAGGTTTATTTTTGTTCACGTTCAGTGCGGATAACGGTTAAACCCGCAAAAAGTGTCATTCCCTGGTGAATGGGCGCTGTTTTAACCCATTGAATGAGTTTCCTAGGTAATTGTCCATTGCAACTTATGACTATGTGGTAATGCGAGTATGTTCAATGGTATTAAAAAAAGTCAAACCAATTTGTATTAAACATATTTATGTAAATTACCCAAAATTAAATATTATGCCTTTTATATTGTATTTGCTTTTAAATCCCTTAGTAGATAATCAATCCGAAGAGTGTATTGACTAAGAAAATTGTTTAGGATTTTTTTTACACAGATATAAACTAAATAACACATTAATTAACATTTATGTAAAATAAATGGTTATCTAGTAAATATTAAACTATAGTAAACTTCGAAAAAAGGAATGGATAAAACGCATAAATTTACTCTATTTGTGATAAAAAAATTGTGTAAAAAATATTAAAAATATTACTTAAAATATTATACCGAGTATCATTTTAAATAAAATATATCTTTCATTAACAATTTATAGTATTAAATTAATTTTGAACCTACTTAAAGTGCTTTTACAAGGAACTACTTATTGACGGAGACCGCTTATGAGGTGGTATGTGTCTATGTATATAACATTGTTTATTAAGCGTATTAACAATTCAAAGGATTCAAATTATTCAAATCGTCAAGTGATTTGATGAATTTAGAATGGGAATATAATGTATGTATGAAATAAATTGAAATTCACTAGCAGATAGTTGAATTAAATGTATGTATATATATTTAAATTTTCTTTATAAAAAGAATAATAACTAAAATTTATTTATACAAATAAATAGGAAAATTCTTTTCATATAGGCCTAATACAAAACCATATTATAGAGCCAATATTAGTTATAGACGGTTTAGTTTAAATTGAAACCACCAACCTTACAGAAAAGTTATCATTGTTCCAGCAATAAAATAGCAACCAAACAATGGTCAGTGAATGGCGTGTATACATTCAGTTTATTTGCTGATTTGATATAACGATAAAAGATTTGATTTGTGACCGAAATCCAAACAACTGTAAACCAATTGTAAATTTAGAAAAGTTACAGGCAATTTACTTTTAATGAAAAATATAATGTATTTCTACATCTTTTTTCATACTTAAATAAAATCAATGCAAGACTTGAAATATTTACACTATCAATACATTAATTTTAAAATAATGAAAAGTGTGAATAGTAAGACGTCCTAATAAAAAAAGTTTCACTTATATTTTACTATTTTTACACAGGTAAACGATTTCCTTTCTTCATTTTAAAATCAGACAGGAAGATGTAGTATTGTTATAATATCAGCCATATTATTTTGTAAGTTACAAGCAGGTTTAAGTTATTAAACATACGTTATAATATCAACGCCAGAATAATCTTAGCAGAGTTTTACTAATAACATTTTTATTATTTAAGTATTTAATTATGACTATGGATTGCAATTATATACTTACTTACCATTTCTATAATTATAACTACTAAAAACTACAAAATCCCCTGTTTGATGTAAAATCCATTTTTATTTACCAATGAAAGCTTTGTATTTTACAAACGGGCTTTTTAAATGGTAATTTATTTTGAACAAATATAATAAATTCTGGATGCCTTTGTGTTGTAAAAATAATAAAAAACTATAAACTTCCCGTAGAATACAATAAAAATTTTATCTTATGATAAAGCAATGTGTAAAATATTGTGACTACAATTCATATAAAATAATTTATTACATAACACATTTATAAGTTCTTCAGATAAAAAAGTATATGCTTTTTATTTTATTTCTTTACATATTTTGATTGAACTAATACAATCTAATTAAATTACAAGTGAAAAAACATAGATTAAGACTTTGAGTTGAACCCGGGACCTTCAGGTTTCCGTCCTGATGCTCTACCATCTGAGCTACCCTGATATCTACCGATATTGGTCGATGTTATCTCACTTGTACGGATAAAAAAAAAAAATAATAATAATATCACCACTTTAAACTGCAAAAGAAGAATTGAGATTGTCTTCAATGTCGTATACACGAGGTAGTCAATCTGTTAATTCAATAATTGCAGTAAAAACCGTACAAGTGAGATAACATCGACCAATATCGGTAGCTCAGATGGCATCAGGACGGAAACCTGCAGGTCCCGGGTTCAACTCCCGGTCTTGGTCTATGTTTTTTCACTTGTAATTTAATTAAATATCCCTTGCTGAGGAAGTGTGTAAGCGGGGAAAAAAATAATAATACAACCTACAATTAGCAATCATTTTATAATATTTATCACTAAAAAGAACATTAAATGAAATTACAATTAAGATTTAGTGCTTCAAATAGTTTATAATAATTTGAATTTGTATAATGCAATCATTAAAACGGGGATATAAAAGAAACGAACATTATAACTACTAATTTGTATTAAATAAAACGAAGGAACTATGTTATTATATAAAGTGTTTAGCTAACATTTTCTACTTGTGAAGCGATAACAAGAAACATGAAAATAACTTTATAAACTGAATGTTTGCTTGTTTGAATAACTTAATCATATATGCATTAATATATCAATTTATTTAGCATAGACAATAAAAAGCCAAGTAGGTACAAAATTCCCTCTAAACCTATTAGGAACACATGTGCACTAACTGTAATATAGAAACTGATTTATTTTCTACTAAATTAAAATTAAAATGTTTTTATTTGTGCTTAATATGAAGCAATGCTCTTTTCTTTTATGTACATTCCCGATTGATGTTTTTTTAAGTTAAAAAGTTGGCAATATTGTATGAGAATAGTATATATATATATATATAATAAAACATATATATTAACTTTAACTGTGATTACCAAAGCAGGATTAGTTATGTTAACGCTTTTTAAAAAGGTTTAGAAGTACAAATGTGTTTATTGATTTTTTTCTATTTAATAGTATAATAGCAAACAAAGTTTAGTAAACATAATATACTTTTAAAATATAAAATTAAAAAAGGAACAAAACTAGGGAAACGAGAACAACCATGTATCGTTCTTGCCTAAGATAGAAATTGCAATTTATTTTATGATTAAAAAATAATTAGAACATAATAACTTATGTTGACATATGAATATGTGTTCCATATGAACACATAGATATGAAACATTTTCTGGAGCTATAACAATTACAAAGTAGTCATTTGCATGGGATCATTGCAGTTTGTAATAATGATCGAAACTTTCAGCAAACGGTTTGCAAACTGTTCTGCGAGTTCAAAGAGCAATTTGATGAGATTTATTGTCGGTATGCTTAAATGACTGTTAACCCCATTGTCATAATAACAACCTTTGCTGGCAACCTTGGATTTGGGTTTGGCAAGACTATCTGTATGGCAATAAATACAAATTATCACGTAAATTATTTGCTGGTAATTATGTTTTTCAGCTTTTTAGGTGCTGACATGTATAGATTCGTTATTATTTTAAATTTGATTAGAGATTATTATTTTGTATATATATATATTTTGGATCCAATATTTTTCTTAACAAAAACATAGAATTATTATTATTTTATTGATTAGAAAACATTTAACTGAATTCAATTTAAACTAAAACTTTTTAAATTAATTGTTTAAAAAAATCATTATTTCTGAATTTTATTTAAATTATTACGTATATCTGATACTTATTTACCTTTGAATACCTGTAGGCCATTATATTATTTGTTAATAAGTAATATAAAAAAATATAAACATTTATATTTTTAAACATTTAAGGAAATTTGTTTGGTAATTAGAGCTTGGTAATATTGTAGCAACTTAATATTATTTTTAAATTAGTGTTTTTATATAATCCTCTATATAGACAATACACTTGAAAACTTATTTACAAAGTTATATTGATATTTAGAAGGAAAATTTAAGTAACATATAGTTCTAATAGATTCTGTAAACTTTGTGACATTTACAAAATAAAATTTCGCTTTTATAACTTTGTTCATGATACCTTATTTTCAACAATCATTGACTTTATTTAACATTATCATATATTTAGCTCTGCATGGATCCATTTGTTTTCAGTTTTTTTAAATTTTTAAGCTACAATACTTGTTGGATTGTTTTTATAAAATACCAAGTTATTTTAAGTATCTTTGTTTAATCTCTTAAAATTTACGAATATTTAAATATCGTTCCATTTCTCAAGTCAGAATAAATACGTTTAATTAGTTTTCAAACATTCTATATTTAAATAGAGATAAATACTTCAAAAATTCTACTCGTTTTATAGAAAACAATTGTGGATATATAATCATTCGATCCAGAAATATTAAATCTTTGTTATACTTTTCTATCATGCTGTATAATTATAGCTAGTAAATTCTTTCAATTTGTTTAAAACAACTTTGAATAGTTCCAGTGAGAAATCATTGCCTCTTTAGACAATATAAAATGTTTGAATAATTTTAAATGATGAAATGAAACTTCCGTACTTTATCTAACAAAAAGTCAACATTTCTCTTAACGCATGAAGTTAACGACTCGTTACTAATATAAACTCTCCCGAATAATTATGGTAATTTTTGTCTTTGTACAACTATGACGTCAGAGAAAGTTATGTATTTTCGTATATTATATCAATGCATATGATAAATATTCAATGACATTTAATACATAAACTGTATTTATTTGAATATATAAATAATAAATCATCTTTAAAATCGGTTTTATATTTCCTTCTTTCGTATTAGAGAGATGCATTTACTTTTGACGATTGTTTAAATCATTTACTTGTTTATTTGAGCGCTTACCTTCTCTATGTCTTATTATTATTAGCAAAGTAATTCTCTATCTCTCTCCCATTCTCTCGTTTAGAGACATTGTCAATGCAGCTTTAACCCCTCACTAACGATATTGTCACAAGCTACTACTTAATGGTTATTATGAACAATACAAATTTCAGATCAAATAGGACAAAAAAGATTATATAAAACAGATTACTTGTTCTATCTTTTTACAGAACAAACAATAATTTTGTTAAAATAACAAAATTATTTAACTTAGACCCGTTTTATCTTAGTTGATTTGAAAGATATATAACTAAACTTTTAGAATAAAACGTTGAAAAAACCTAACAAATTAAGTCAAACAAATAATACAATTCTATTTGAATATTTTATAATGTTCCAATATTTTTTTATTCTTATTTGAGAATTTTACTAAACTTATTTTTTAATAGCCGTTATTTTCTATCCTTTTTGAAAATTGTATAAGTCTATGTTTTGCTTTTTAGAACACACTTTACCTGATAGGAAATTTCAGTTAATCTTGGTTTACTTAAAATCACAAAAATGCAAGTTATATCATTATTTACCTAAAACTGCAGAGATAGTTTAATTTTATATTTACAAAATTGCTTATTTACTCTGCTTTTATTGAATACAAATCTAAATTCTTTCTTATATATTAACCAGATTATTAGAGTATAAGTAAATGCATAACATTACTTGCAATAATGGAATGTAAATCAGGTTTTGTAATTTTTTTAAACTCCCAATAACACAAAAAAAAACCAAATAATTACCACCATAGTTAAATACTTTAAAATTGACATAAACATGAGGTAATTTAAAAATCTACCTTAAGGGATTTAAAAAATGTTAAGCCGTTTCTAAAATGGTTATTTGTACAATATATTAATTATCAGCAATTAAATTTAAGTTTATTTGAATTGCCTTCTTTTATATCTAACCGTTGATAAATATTTTTGAAATGCCATTTGTGTTATTGTTATATTTGAGTGGCATACAATTTTATATTGAATATATATATATTATAATATTTAATAGAGTGTATATTTTTTTAATAAAGATAAATATATTGCCTGGTCTACAGTTTATAAATAATTGTAAATTAAAACGCAATTAAATATTAAAACATATATTGATTCATATTTCATATACCGTATACTTGTGCTAGATAGTTCTAGATCTAGATATATACAAACATGTTTAATTAAAATAGATATTAGAAATATTTCTTAGCATACCCAATGTCATGGGGAATACTATCTTCCTAAAATAATAAGCTTATGAATTGTACTTGGACCACAGTACAGGATGCATCCCATTCTTAAAATTAATAATGTTCTCAGTATTTGTGTTTGTGTGTTTCATTAAATCGAGCTCATAAGAGTTCTGATGAAGGATTAAATTTCCGAAACGCATCATAAAAAGTTGAAAATGAATGCACGTTACGGGCATCTTAAATGGTTAAATAAAGTATGTAAACCTTTATTCTACTATGTTGATTTTCTTAAGATTAGTCTAGGGTTCTAGATAGGTTTAGTTATATTAATTAATAGAGTTATAAATTTGATGTGGAGCTATTGGGTTGTGCAAGATAGACGCAAAGGCGTGTGGAGCCGGAAATGTAAATTTGTTTACGAAAGGTGTCAAGCAACGCGGAAGAGCGTCTTAGTTTTGTAACACGGAAGCGCTAGATGGAACACATAATACAAATCTAGAATCTTGGCCAGTGTGGAGTAGTCAGGCGACCGGTGAGTTGGGAGACTGCGAATTTAGGCCAGGTTTTCTAGGGCAGGGCGGCCGAGATATTGGACACCGTGGGGCTACAAGGATCAAAGTATGGACCGTTAGGACGTCTGGAAGAGATGTTACGAGCCAAGTAAAGGACGAGCCAGGACGCATCGAGAACCATCACACTGAGTGAGCAAAACAGAGTATTTCGGTCTATTGTTAACGTCATATTGAATTTAGAGTTCCATGTTGATAACATAAACTTAACTTGCTTAAGTCGCCGATTCATACATCTAGTCCATCTTGTAGACTTGGATATTATCTAGTAAAAGAATGATTGCGTGTTATTGATATTAGCTAGTGTTCCACGAGTGACATATTTGCCTAGTCTAGATAATTATTGAATAAATATAAATGGAAAATTCAGTAACTGAACCACTGATTTGTTGTCATTGATCTGAACTTTATCAATTGAACCTGTAGGAACTAAAAAGGGGTGAAAGTCTTACCTCTAACAACTTAGAGATCAAAAAGATATAATAATCTTAAAATAAAATAATAACATTGAATAATATAATAAACTTATAAAACTGAAACATAAGTTGTTTTTTTAAATGTATCTTTGTTGTACATCTTCTATTTAGAAATAAATAATAGCTTTTGATCGGGATATTTTTTTATTTCTAATTCATTGTTCCTACGTTTTTACCAGAAAATGTAAGTAATCTAAGTCAGTAAATTGTATTAATAATTATAATTAATTCATTGTTATAAACTGTGCAATTAACAAGCAATGTAATTCCTGAATATTTACCTAACTTATTTTAATCCGTATCTCCATTGTATTTGTACGTATTTGTTTTCTATACAAGAGGTTGGTTTTTCAAATCCTACTCCACATGTAAGCAGCAGCTTCGAAAATATATTACAATTACGTTATTACGCTAGTTTCGTATTTAACTAAGATTTTGATGTAGTTCATAAATAGGTACTAAAATAAAACCTTTAATTCATATTTATTTTAAAAGAATCTGTATATTGTTCGATTCATTTATTTTAATTATTGTAAGTAGTTAATCAATGGTTTGTTTATTTTGTGTTTTTCAAAGTTTGACTATGTACTCAATATGTTTCATACTTTATTTTAAACACATAAGACAAATAATCTTCTTCTTGATTACTCAAAAGTAGCATTTGAAGTATGTTACTACATCCAAATTTTTAATAAACTTATCACATCTTAACAATTATTTTTATCATCAAATAGAATAAAATGTAACAATTATCTTTAAACAAATTGTGTGTATTTTATTATATATATATATATATATATATTTATAATTTTTATTTATATGATTCGCTTCCAAAGACAGCCAGTTCAGGTCAGCTAATTAATTATGTCCTCATATAAAACTATTTTTACAAAAAAAAAACTTTCCTTTCACAAACACTTTAGTACGCTGGTAAGAAAATAATTCCCTGCAAAAGTTGGTACGTTTTTTTGTATTACAAATGACAATAGAAATAAATTATTTCAATATCATCTGCAAATAGTTTGCAAGAATAAAGTTTTAGTTTAAGAATCGTAATTCAAAAAGTGTTGTAGTAAGTCAAACTCGTGGCAACCCTTACACAATGTAATATAGATTCTGGGTAGTTGCCAAACAATATAAAGGAGAGTCATTCTATGAAGAAATGCAGGTCGTAACTTTGCCTTTTAAAGACGCCAGTGTGTCCTAAATTTCGTATCTACTTTTAGTCTGAATAATTTAACTTTAGTTATATATATTTAAGATTTCTTATTATGTAATAAATAATCAACAATTTGATAGCTTATGTTGATGTTTTATACAACTTTTGTAACAACCAAAAGAAAATATTTATAAAATATATAATTATGTGTATGTTTTTAATATTTCCTTAGTGCACCGTATAATAACAATATAGAAATTTCGTAAAAAAATATTCTTTCTTTCTTCCCATCAATCAATTGTACAGTCCTAGAGAATAAAAGCTATCTGCTATATGTTCTATTTTTTATTAAAGTCATATTATTAATTAGATTACTCAGTATTAAACAGGCAGCCATATGATACATTTTATCTTCTTATCTTCCTACTGGGACATACATTTGGATCATGTATAAGAATATTACTATGCATAAACAAATTGTGATATTTTTCTTATTTCGAAGAAAAACACTTGTACCAATTAAAAACAATTCTTATCCATAAGGTTCTAAATATTTTTCTCATTTTGTTGTTAACTTTTGTATAGCTTACATATTTTAATACAATATTTACACTGTAATGGATAACCACTTACACATTTTCAATACACGAAATCAAATGTATATTCAAAATATTATGTAATAATTAAGTATACTTCTGTGTTTTTTCCAAAAACACATCTAAAAAGTTCAGTGATTTTACAGATAACTAGTAGAGATTTTATTTTTATTTTCGTGTTAGTTGGTTAAGGATCTATTTAAAATCGTTTGTAGTGAAAATAGTTATTTGTAACACATATTAGACAAAATAACAAAATCTATATTAAATCAAATTAAATTTAAAATTTCGGAAAGATAAAACTATTTTGTTTTATATGTTAAAAGATAATGTTAAATATATTGTTTAAACCAAACTAAACGTAGAATTTGTGGGGAAAATTAATTTAAAGCAGCAAACTTCCGCTATTATATTTGCAGTATGCTTAACCTCTAACTCTTCAATTGCAATAAGGAATTATCCATTTATTACAAATTTGGATTCTGGATAGTAACTGATCCCAAAATTGAACTCATACATTTTACACATTCAAATCATAAAAGTTAATTAAAATGCCAAATAATTTTTGTCACTTAATAGTTTAGTATAATACAAAATAATACGTTATATTTGAGCATTACAAATAAAAATGCATTTATCAACATTTTTAACTTGAAATAATCGTTGTTAAGGCCATATAACTAAAATTAAAGTGGTCACAATTATAAGCACTGAAATAGAAAGGAACCGAAAGATAAAAGCATAATATTGTATAAAGTTTAACCAATTTAGTATTTTTTTTTTTATA
The DNA here is from genome assembly GCA_018207615.1 of Philaenus spumarius. Taxonomy (NCBI): domain Eukaryota; kingdom Metazoa; phylum Arthropoda; class Insecta; order Hemiptera; family Aphrophoridae; genus Philaenus; species Philaenus spumarius. The sequence continues at coordinate 2,962 of JAGFPH010000444.1, read as the reverse complement.
TACCTATTTCTCCCAAATGTTTTTTCATTTTTGAAACTTTCATACTGTATGTATGTACATGTTTATGTCTTATAGCCAGCCAAAATGAATTTTCCATATGTTGTTAATAATAAAACTTGTACTTTACTCCAAAAAACAATTTTTCACAAAGTTATTTGTTTTATTTAAAAATTAGTTGTAAATAAACTATGTATATATTATATGAAATGACTGCTGACATAAAATATAGTTTTTTTACATTAGAAGTACAATTTATATTAAATTTTATAGCTAAAACACAATAATACTGTATTGCCAAACACATACATTTAGTTACAATACATTAGTGCCAGTAAAGGCAAAACATTAAAAGGCTTAAAGTTAAAAATTCCCGTAAAAGTCATTAACGTACTTTGCAAGGTGTGATGCTTGAGATAAGGTTTTAGAACTCGATCGTTAAAAACCTATGGAAATGTCTTAGTCGTTGGGACCTACCTTAATAAATAGTTTTTTTAGTAATAAAAGTTTACATTTTATAAAACCTATAAAATATTATATATAGTATAGTATATAATACTAATAATGCTTTAATGTAAACTGTCACTTATAAATGGTCGGTGAAAAGTTATAGCTAAACTATAATTTGAGTTTTAGTTTGACTATTGTAGATCAAAGATGGCAACGTTGTCGTTGAAACGCGTTTGAGTTAATAAACGTATTAGTTGTGAGACTTGGTGTTCAAGTTTTATTCTATCAAGTACTAGTTAACGTGTTTACCGTAGTTTTATTTATAAAATGCTTACAAAGTTGATTTTATTGTTGTAAACAAAAAATATAGAATATATACATGACATAAGAACTGACATTCATCAGGCCCTGATTTAGAATAAGCTGCACCCTGGGCAAAACCTTTTGTAGCCGCCCCCCTCCAACAAAAAATTACTGAAATATTTGTGATTCCTTAATAGTATTGTTGGGTTACCCCAATAATGGTGGGCTGATACCACATACTGTTGTAAAAATAACGTATAAGTATTCACCTGAAATGTTGTGTGTACTGTTGATAAAAAAAAAATAGTACTGTAAGCTTATATTCTTTTTTTAAATACGATTATTTTTTTATAACTACGTATTTAGTGCAAACTGCAGACATAATTTTAAAGGTACCAATTTGCGCATTTCTAATTTTTTAAGTGTAAAACCAATTTGTCTTTAATAAATAAACACAATACATGTGGATTAAAATTGTGTTTTAACCTTTATCATCAAAGAGAAAAACAAACAAAATGAACATATGAAATAAACAATATAAAAATTAACCTTAGAATACATGCTTCGGCAACTTTTTATTAACATATTTTGGAACTAAAAAAAAGTTGAATTTTTGATGAAATGAATTACAGTAGTAAATAACTTGTAATATAATCATTGTGTATACTTTTCTTGAAAACTTTTTGTTAACATAACTACATAGACCTTTTTCTTGATTTTTTCTTCGACAACTCTGTAACGACTTCGGAAAATAATATGCTAAATGCAGCGCTACAGCAATAGACAGTTGCTTGTAACCAGATCTCTTCTTATGAGGCCTACGCAAGTTAACAAGTTTGTTGTGTCGTTCCCTTTTTTACCAATATTCTGGAAATAATAAAAAAGTCTCCAAAAATTTTCCGCCTCCCAGAAATTGCCGCCTTGGACAATTGCCCAGTCTGCCCATTGGTAAATCGGGGCCTGACATTCATACTTTGTTGCCAGTGAAATTAAATAGTTCCCTTTATATTTTACTTAAAGTGTAAATTTTATACTACTTATTTTAATAATATGTATTTGCATAAGTGAGCACTGATATCGGCAATAATTTTAACAAATACACTAATAAAAATAAATTAACAAATACGATGATAGTATTTAATCTATACTTATAAAAGCAAAATACCACTGACTCAATGACTCATCACAGTTTCTCCAAAACCACGAGGCCTACAAACATGAAAATTGGCACTAATACTCTTTATAGGCTCTAGACGCGCACTAAGATAGGGTTTCCAAAAATCGAAATTTTAGGGGGGTTTTTGGGGGTTAAAGTTACTAAATCACGATTTCTCAAAACCTACCGAACGAATTGGAATGAAATTTGTTATGTAGCTTCCTCTAGGGCCAAAGATGCTCGCTAAGAAAGTGTTAAAAAAAATCGAAATTTTGGGGAGGTTTGGGGGGTCAAAGTTACTACAAAAAACCATCGAACGGATTGGAATGAAATTTGGTATATAGCTTCCTCTAGGGCCCTAGGTGCTAGCTAAGGAAGGTTTTTTTATTTTTTAAATCAACATTTTAGGGAATGTTTGGGGTTGGGGTAAAAGTTACTAAAAATCCCCATAAGAAATACATAGTGTAATATATTTATTGATATAATATATTTTTTGTTAATATACATTTAACTTTGATTTGTCTATCCGTGCAAATCCGGTTCGGGCAGATAGTTGTATTTTTAAATTCTAACATTGTAGAGTTTATTATTGAGTGGTTATTATTTATAATTTTCACCAATTTACATAGTTATACACATTGATTTATTGCATACAACTATATCTAAGATTTTAAATTTTTATTTTTTTTAAATTGTTGGTTTTTATTTCACCATAATATGATCACGTAAATTTAATAGAAAATTATTTTCCCTAAAATTTATTGATTATTGTCGTAAAGTATTATTGAAGTTTGTCATTACGTAAGGAGTCCACGGAACATGGTTTTACGGACTATACAAAAAAAGTACAAGACACTACACTAACGACAGAAAATGTTACATATTTATGTAAAATATCAGAAATGGTCATCATATCTCTTTGAAAATAGCACACATTTTTGATTGATTGTAGGTGTTTAAATTATAATATATTTAGAAAAATAAAATTTGCACTACAAAGTTAGAATTGCGTTTGTTTAATTTGGTTAAATTAATTCAAATATTTATATCATTATT
>JAGFPH010000443.1:534525-558570 GCA_018207615.1 Philaenus spumarius | reverse complement strand
TTGGCATACCCACACCATACCAAACGATCCTAGAAAAAAAATCTTTGACCGCAATTAATGTAAGCTGAACCCTTTTTTTATCCTCTATATACTGGGCTATACGTTAGGTATGTTTTATTTATAACTAGCTGGCCCGACTCGGCTTTGCACGGATAGACAAATCAAAGTTAAATGTATATTAACAAAAAATATATTATATCAATAAATATATTACACTATGTATTTCTTATGGGGATTTTTAGTAACTTTGACCCCCCAAACCTCCCCTAAAATTTTCGATTTTTTTAAACCCTTTCTTAGGGAGTACTTAGGGCCCTAGAGGAAACTACATAGTAAATTTCATTCCAATCCGTTCGGTGTTTCTTTTTAGTAACTTTGACCCCCAAACCCCCGTAAAATTTCGAATTTTTAAAACCCTTTCTTAGCGAGTACCTAGGGTCCTAGAGGAAGCTACATACCAAATTTCATTCCAATCCGTTCGATGTTTTTAGAGAAATCGTGATTTTGTAACTTTGACCCCCCAAACACCCCTAAAATTTAGAATTTTTTTAAACCCTTTCTTAGCGAGCACCAATGGCCCTAGAGGAAGCTACATACCAAATTTCATTCCAATCCGTTCAGTAGGTTTTGAGAAATCGTGATTTAGTAACTTTGACCCCCCAAAACCCTCCCTAAAATTTCGAATTTTCGGAAACCCTTTCTTAGTGCGCGTCTAGAGCCTATAAAGAGTATTAGTGTCAAATTTCATGTTTGTAGGCCTCGTGGTTTTGGAGAAACTGTGATGAGTCAATGAGTCAATGGTATTTGGCTTTTAAAGTATAGATAAAGGTGTATGATTAATAATAACCACAAAACTAAGATAGTAAATAATGTTAAATATTCAAATAAAATTAGTTCTTATATTTTATAACACCAGTTATAATAATGGTTAAAAGGTCTACACTTTAAAACCCTAACCTAAAAGCTAGAAATACAAAAATAATTGCTTCAAATTTTGAAATAAGCTGTTAACGGAAATATTGGAGCAAACAGCAGCTATATTATCTGTTATTTTATTCAATTGGTTGCTATGGTAATAAATGTAAATACATGTGTTGCTTTATCATTCTATGCCTAAACTAAGAATTTTTTCCGAATAAATTTACAAATATTGAAATAAAAAAGGTTTTTATCGAAATTAATTATAGTCTATGTTACTCAGGGATAGTGTAGATTTTTATTAGTAAAACTATTTTTCAATCGGTTCATTAGTGCCAGAGATTACCCCCCCCCCCCCCTACATACAAACAAACAAACAAACTTTACCTCTTTATAATATTAGTGGGGACTTTAAGTTACCAAAAAGGATGATTTGATATAATTATAAATAAATAACATTTTAGATTTTTAATACGCTTTTATTAGCTTGGTACGTATCTATGTAACGGAATCTTTGAACGTGATTTTCACCCCCTTCAAAACGTCGGATTGATTTGAAACTTTGCACACTTATCAAGGACCGATGACAATGCAATATTAATTTTGTTGGGTGTAGTAAGTGAGCACTGATCATGGTCCCCAGAACACGTTTTCGGGTGTCATTAAAAACTGTATACACAGGGTGATTCACAAAGATATGCAGAAACTTCGGGAGCTCATTCATTTTGTTGGGTGTATTAAGGGAGCACTAATCTTGGTCCCCAGACTAAAAAATAAGAAAATAAATAATAGTTTAAAAAAGTGAAAAAATTCGCTTTAAAACCAAACCGAACTAAAAATTTGAAAATAATTGTAAAAAAAACGTGGGGTGCGTTGTATACTATATTTTTATAATAACTCTACTTTTATAAATACAGTATCTACCAATGACATATTTGTAACATTTGATGAAAAGCACACTAAACTTTTTTTACTTTCTCACTATACTATAGTATAGAGAAAGTATAGTGATCGCAAAAAAATCGATGTTGAGATTTTTGTGTAAATATCCGTTTTGGGACCCCTGAGTCCAAAAAAGTGGTTTTTACAAAATGTCTGTCTGTATGTATACAAAGCTAGAGAGAAAACAGAACTATTCGATCGATTTCAACCAAATTTGCACCAGTACGCCTGTATAGATGCACGAAAAAGGGTTTTGAACAATTTTGAAAAACAAACCCCTATTTGGCAAAAAAAAACCAAAAAATTTACAATTATTTTAAAATTTTTAGTTCGGTTTGCTTTTAAAGCGTATTTTTTTAGTTTTTTACATTATTATTTATTATTTGAAAAAAAATATTTCTCATAGTAATTTTTTTGTTATATTTAAGCGAGCGCAGTTTGTTCTGGTAAAATCTAAATTTTGAACTTTAGGAATGAGGGATACTACTGATTATAGGAGGTGTGATGTAACATGTAAATTCAATTAAACTGGACTCAGAGGATCTAAATACTAAAATTTAACATGTACCGCTTCCTCTCATTGTTTAGCATTATAATCGGAGAACATATTTCATATTATCAACACTAAAAACTCAGGATACAAAATTTAAAGTGTCTTAGTTTGGATAGTTTTCCAATTCAAAAGTTAACCTGTTTCTTTAGTTGAAGCTGGCAAAAAAAATATTAAAGAATAAAGGGAAATTCACTTAAATTAGGCTGAAAGCTATCTAAAGCAGACAAAGAGGGTTTGTTAAATATCTCCAAAGCAGGAAAATGTACATCTTCAGCTGAATATAAAAGCATAACAAATCTTCCCAGTCACAGGGCATAGGCCTACCTTTCTTCCTACGATCGTTTTCTTTTCACACTCGAAAAAAGTTAAAATCGAAAAGCACACAATACACAATGAGTGCTCAGAGTATCACAAGTATTTTCCAAGCATGGAAGGAAGTGGAAAAGGATTGGAAAACTCCAACAATAAAAAGGACTGGAAATAAGAAGCAAAACTAGTTGTAAAAAAAACAAAATCACCATTTTCAGCTCTCGATATAAGCGCTTTCACAAAAGCAGGGTCTTCAAAGTACTAATTAATAAATTTACTCCAGCTTTGAAACTGAACTGAGTAGATTTACTTTTAAATCTAAAAAACTCCAATAAAAATATGAAATCCTTTGGGAAGGAAAACAGACAATTCCACTATTTAGTTTCAAAAACAACCTACTCCACCAATTAAGCACCACAATTACCATAAAAAATATACATTGCTCAGCCACAAAGAGGTGGATGGTTGAGATCCAGTACCAGATAACAGTATTGTAAGGTATATTGATGGCTCAAAAATGAACAGTGGCGTCGAGTCTGAGGTTTATGGTTTTAGGTAGGCTACAGTCTATAGATTTCTACATATTAATCTTTCAAGCGGATACGTATATGCTATGCAGGATCTAGGACAAATACTAAATTAGCGTTATTTTCCACAATTGATACCTTTTTGGTTGTCAGATAATAATATTGCAGAGTAATTTTAGCTATATAAAAACAATTCTAAGATCAATATGAATGGCCAGTAAAAGTTGCACCTCAATAGTCATTGGACTTTATAGACTGATAGGCCTACAGTTTTTTTCTTACGCTGTGAAAAATACGGATGTGCTGTGGTATCCGTTTTACTTTGATACCAATTTCCTCACTTTTTTATCTACTCGACATCTACATCTTTTCTTTACAAATAGAAAAATATTGTATACAAAGACTCTGAAATACTAGCCTAATTATAATTTCATCACGTTCTTTTTCAAAATGAAGCTTAGCTCAGTAATTGAAAAAATAATAACTTTTACTGATTAAACGAAATTTAATTAAACCTTTTAAACTTTTATTTACACACACTGTCAAGTACAGACTTATACCCTTGTAAAAATAACGTTAATATATGATAATCCCAATTTACCCAGTCTCAATGATTTAAGTGCTCTATTGGAATCATGCCAGTAAAATTTTGACAATTAATTGTAGGCTAATGATAATGCAATCAATTTTACTCAAAGAGATATCTCAATTTCCATGTTCTTACAATTCTATTATCGTTAGAATTTAATCAGAATTTAATAAAAACAAAGAAGGAATATAAATTTACTCGTAAAATAAAAATTTGGAAAAATTTAGAAAAAATATATAAATGTATGTTTTTTTAAGAAAATTATTAGGGGAAAAAATTAAAATAACCAAACCTTAATAAGGACTGGTAACTTACTTATTTAAAAAAAATTAAGAACAGTATAGGACTCAATCCCAATTATCCCCACCACTATTTACATAAATAATAGGGCTACAATTTTTGAATTTGAAGTTAACTGACTTTTTTTTATTTATAAAACATTTATCTTCATAAAGAATACAAAAAACAAATTGTTTAAATAGATCTGCCATGAACTAGAGGTTAAATGAGAAAAAACAACTCTAATTACGCACTACTAGAAATTATGTTTAATATGTAGGGATATGTAAATCCCTAGCATGAAAACCTGCAATTAGGTAGGAATAGCATTATTAGCATTTGTGACAGGGTGTGGTTGGATTGGGCAGTCAATACCAAGCTTTTCAACATGTAAAACAGGGAAGTTACGCCCATTAACCTTTCCCACATGCAATGCATTCTTTATTTCCTGTCAATCTGTCCCGTTAGACCTTTCTTCTAAAAATGTGCTTGGATTGGAATTTGTGCTCTTTAAAATAACTTGCTCTTAACTAAGTAATTCAAAAGCTTATTTTTAATATAAATATCCACAATAATGTTTTGTTATTGATTATAGTACTACTGAGCTACCATGAGTTACATTGGTGAGGGAGCGACAGGGAAATATCTGTAACAGTTTAAGATATAAGAAGAAGATAACGATCAAATGGAAGTAAAGTAAATATATGTAGTAGGTTACATGTTTTTTATGCCTCCTTTATCGTTTGTAAAATAAATATGTATTCAAATATATTGTAATTTATTGTCATACTTTATTACATTCTAAAAATTCACTGTTTCAAGTAGGTATGGGTTTCCAGTTCAACATTAGGTCACTTTAATCTGTTTAAAAATCAAAAAGAGAAATCACATTTTTAAATTAGTAAAAAAGCATCCACAAAATTAAAAATTGAAGCATTATTACTTGCAATTTAGGAATAAATTAAAAAAAGAAATAAAGGTACAAAAAGATGAATTTTATAAAAGAAAATTTGAGAATTGCAATGGTAATTCTACAGCTACTTGGAGAATATTAAACGAAGTAACTGGCCAAAGCAGGCAAGTTAATCAATCAATTACATTAGAAATTAATGACATGCCTGTTGTTGACTCTTTATCTGTAGCAATTTTTTTTAATAACTACTTTCTAGATATATGTAGTAAGAAATCTAGATAAATACTATTCAGCCCATAGATTTATCTTCAATGGTCTACAAATGTTATTTTCCAAAAAAATATGAAGTAAAATCAATTTTTATCGAACCGGTTCTCCCTCTTAACCTGATAAATATAATAAAATCATTAAAAAACAACACTTCACCAGGTCTGGATGGAATCAGTTCTTTCGTGGTTAAACAAATTTCTGTAAAAATCATTGATGTTTTGTTATTTATAATAAATTTAAGTTTTAGAAGTGGAGTATTTCCAAAGCAGTTAAAAAGTGCAGTAATAATACCAATATTTAAAAGTGGTTCTAGATTGAAAAGTAATAATTACCGTCCAATATCCTTGCTTTCATGTATTTCAAAAAATTTTGAAAAACTGATGAAACAGAAATTACTTAAGTTTTTAGATAAAACAATTTTTTTAGTAACAAGCAATTTGGTTTTAGATCGGGAATGAATACCGAGAATGCTCTTTTAAATTTTATGACAGATGTTAATAATGGCTTGAATGAAGGCAAATGTGTGAGCGGTCTTTTCTTAGACATAAAAAAAGCCTTTGACACAGTTGATCACAACATTTTATTAGACAAATTATATCAATGTGGAATACGTGGTGTAGCATATAAATGGTTTAAAAGTTATTTGGAAGAAAGGACACAATGTGTCAAAATAAATTTTGTACTAAGTGACACAGGCACAATAAAGCAAGGTGTACCAAAAGGGTCAATATTGGGCGCAATATTATTCATCCTTTATATAAATGCTTATGTAATGGGAGGCTACATGGAAATGTAACTTCTTTTGCGGACGACACCGCTCTTTGTTACTCACATTCAAATTGGAATAATATACAATCAAACATCAAAAATGATTTAGAAGCAATACAGTGGTGGTTTTCCACCAATCATATGCTATTAAATGCAGAGAAAACTAAATACTGTACATCAATTTTAGTCTCAGGAAGGATGTTCACTTTGATAAACAAATTTATTATAGATGTTCTGAGTGTCTTGCAGCCCAAACCATATGTTTGACAAATAAGTGTGAACAGAAACGCAAATATAAAGTAACTAGGAATTCATGTTGATAGTGAGGTTAATTGGAAAATCCACACAATTAGTTTGAAAAATAAAATTAACATTGTTATACGGTACTTTTATTTCCTTAGAAATTTATGTAACGAAAGAATCTTGCTTATGTTGTATTTTTCCTTGATACAGAGCAGAATTGAATACGGAATAATTTTTTGGGGCAGTACTTATGATATCTATTTAAAGACAATATATTATCAACAGAAACATGTAATCAGATTAATTTTAGGGAAAAGTAAATCTGTTCATTCGCGTCCTCTGTTTCTAGATTTAAAAATTTTGCCAATTAAATATATTTTTGTGTACAAAGTTTTAAAAATATTTTATTGCAGAAGTGGTAACATACCTCAAAATTCAATAGAGTATATTCAAAAATTAAGAACAAGGAATCAATTCCAAGTACCAAAACTTAATAACACTTTTTATACTAAAACCATAAATTTTATGGCGCCTAGAATATTCAATAGATTACCTAATGAAATCAAGCAATTACATGGCATTAGTTTATTTTTGAAGAAGCTAAAAAATGGCTGTTTACATTGGAGAACCTTGATTCTATAATTGTCATTCAAAAGTAGTACAGATATGTTTTTTTTTTAATTAAATTTTTTTTTATGTTTTTCTTTTGTTTTGTATTTTCCTATCAAGCCTTGTCCTTTCATGAGTTACAAATTGTTATTACATTATGTTTAGTTTATTTTCTTTTTTAATAGATATATTGTTGTTTGGATTAGTGTTTACATTGGAAGCACCAAATTTTAGTTAACAATTAATTGTTTGAATTCAATAAATTATAATATGATTTAAAAATTTATTAAAGTGGCCGAAAAAATTATAATTTAGTACCTAGTACATTTCACTATCTGAACGCTTCTGAAAAAACAATAATATTAAGAAATAGGAACCTTCAAATGGGCAAAATGCCTTGGAGGCCCTACATTTTCTCCTTCTGATTATATAAAACTTATAGTTTAAAATGCTAAGTAGTTTATAGTTTATAGTTCTAACAATCTTGTATGCACCAACATTCTTTTGTTCTTTTGTTTTGTTTGACTGATCAATGTAAGTAAGAATATATTTCTTTTGTTTTTTCTCCTATTTTTGTATGTATAATTCTCCTGTTTTTGTATGTATAAATCTTATAATATATATATTTAGTTTTTATGTATTTAGTGTTACGTTGACATCAGTCTTGGCAAGTTTATTACAGTGTTTGAACTTGGACACTTGCTTAGTTATTTTTGTATTTTGGTGACTTTTGTGTAATTATGTATAAAAAAAAGAATGATTGTTGTTAATTTGTAGCAGATTGAGGAAATAAATACATTTATTATTATTATTATACATTTATTACTTGCTGTTTTTTAATTATTAGATTTTATATAAGTAAATGACTTGCTTTATAATGCTGGAGAGGCTGCAAAAGTCATATTATTTGCAGATGGATTAACTTTACCAAATTTTGAGGAAAGTACTGTAAATTTAGAAGAATCCGCACTCATCAACATTAATATATATAGGTAAAAAAATTGGTTTTCGGTAAACGGTTTAAAATTAAATACACCTAAAACGTTTAACTTTTACATTTCAGTTCAAAAAAATTTCATTTGATTATTCAGATACTATTAAAAGTCCAGACTTTTCAACATTTGTGGGAGTGGTATAGCCTATTTGACAAGGACATAATTTGAAAATTACAATCAATGTTTTCTCTCAAATAATCTTAATTCAGCTTGCTTTGCTCAGCAAGTGTTTCCAGTTAAGACCGTATATTATTAACATGTATTCTCCCACCTCACATAATATGTTTTATCTAAGGTAATTCTGTAAGTCTTCTGTTGTTTTGAAAAAATTATCCGCTAACAAAAAAAAATTTAATTATTTGTAAAAGTAGCCTAGTATAAAATCTAGACAACCTCGTTCAAGAAATTAAGCTTTTCTCCCTGGGATTAAATTTGAAATATCTTATATTTAAAATCAAAATATGGTGATGATCACCAACAAAATCAGAAATATTAGGAAAATATTGAGGAAAACATTCTAAAGTACACAATCCACTGGACAAGATTGAAAGATGTAATCATTACTGAGCTCTAAAATTGTTTAAGTTAATGTATTGCCAGGTGTCTTGAAGAACATAAGCTGTATTGCACAGTATAAACACTGTGTTGCAAATTACCTGGCTCAGTGAACATTTTATTCGGTGGAAGAGTAGGCCTACTTGGGTTGTAACGAAGGTTTGTCCAATTCTTCTTTGCATTGTTTTATGCTACGTATATTGTTAAGTGTGTTTTTTCTACTTTGTAAATATCTTTTGTAGGCTATTTAATATGACAACTAATGTAGGCCTACATTGGATTTCATGTATGCCAAATAGAAGATAATAAAGAATAGAAAAGAAACAATCTACTAACATAACAAATTTGGTGGTTGTAGATTTTTTTGTTACCAAATAAAGAAACCATGTATGATGCCCGTAAAAAGGTTTAGGAAATCTTGAATGAAAGAATCTTTATATTTACAGTAAAGTATGTCATAATACACTATAGTTAAAACATAGGGCTAATTTCAAAAAGTGTTTGTACTAGAACAACTTAAAATTTTAAATGACAATTTTAACCAATCAAGGCGTTACCAAATAAATAACATGTTTGATAGGAAATTTAATTTCTTCTAATTAAAATAGTGAAAATATGTTGTTCCATAAGCGAGATATAATAGGTTAACTTTTTTACAACTTAGGCAGGGTTTGGGTAATTATAAAGGCAACTCCATGGGATGAGATACCTTGGTTTTAGTTTAACAGACCTCAAACTAGTATTTCACTTAAGTTTAAAAAGCTATTTGTGTAACAAGTGTGGATACAATGTAACACTTTTCTGCATGAAAAAAAATACTATAAATTTCTTAGTGCAGAAAATACACTTTGTTTTAAAGTGCTGTAATTACTGTAGATTTGTACTAAAGCTTGTCAAACTCAAATATTAGTTTAATAAAAGTTGAAAATAGAAAAAAGTAATTGAATATGTTAATTTTTAAATTATTATTTCAGTTAAGATACAAAATACTTTAATTAAAAAGTCTTCTTTTTCTAAGGATTTTAATAATGTATTTTTATTATAAATTTATTCTATATTTGTTCATTTAAAAAAAAAAATTAACTACTCCAAAATACTCTGTTACATGGACAGAGTCCGCGTCATATGGTAAACTCGAGCTAAAGCCTCGTCAGTTGCCGGCAGGTCTCAATAAACTATCTCTCTCGCACTTATGGCTACGCATAATACTTTTTTGTCGCATTCATTTAAAATCTGTATTCGCGTCTGGGAAATATTAATAACCGTTTAATTCGTCTGGCGCTTTACACGTTGTTTTTAATATTATTTAATAAACATGCTATAAAAATTTCAGAATGCCCAAAGTATATTTTTGAGGTATAATTATTACATATATTCGGGGGAGTCTGGTTATACTTTAAAACCCCAAAAAATGTCTGGGATGTTTATTTCCGAGTTAAATAGATTCTAAAATTAAAGATTAAATAAATTTCAAGTTGCAAAAAACATATTTTTTCATTTATTTTTTTGCAGATGTCATAGGTTGCGCAGTAGCAAATTAACCGCAAACCCTCTGCCAGACTCAGGATTCTAGATTCTCCAAATAATAAAATATTAGTTTTATGTTATTTTAACTTGCCCAAAATACCTTCCCTAAATTCGTCGTCAGCTCTTGGACTATGTGCAATGCAAACAGTGTATAATACAACTAGAGTGCATAAAAAAGTACTACAGTTGGAACCCCCAATGCCCGGTTCAGTAGGTTCAAACCTAGGTGCTGGCAAAGAATAATTACCTATGTTATAGCATACAATGGAGTGTGCAATGCAAACAGTGTATAATACAACTAGAGTGCATAAATAAGTACTACAGTTGGAACCCCCAACGCCCGGTTCAGTAGGATTGAACCTAGGTAGTGGCAATGAATAATTACCTATGTTATAGCATACAATGGAGTGTGCAATGCAAACAGTGTATAATACAACTAGAGTGCATAAATAAGTACTACAGTTGGAACCTCCAATACTCGGTTCAGTAGGATTGAACCTAGGTAGTGGCAATGAATAATTACCTATGTTATAGCATACAATGGAGTGTGCAATGCAAACAGTGTAGAATACAACTAGAGTGCATAAATTAAATAAAAATAACACGAATCACCACTGATACTAAATAAAGTTTTGAACTAAATGTAAAAGCGAAGGAGAACACTACGTTTAATAAAATTTTTATGATGGGAGTGGAATGACACTGGAATGATGAGTCACATTGGTAAATAGAATAGGAATAAAAAAGTGATTAGCCTACTATTCCTTAGGGTAGGCTACATTAAAAAAGTTGAAAAACATTCATTTGTATTCTTTATCTCGGCGATGGAACCTATAGAAAAAAGAAAACACCATATTTCATTAAAGAAAGGATTTGTGACGTTTATATTACGAGTACGTTGCCATAATACTTTAGCCTGAATACCATCATTTGGTATTTTTAAGAGTTTGGCACACCATAAAATGTCATAGATCAAATGATTACGGTAGGTTTATGTTTACACCATACTCCACATAAAATTTTGCTCTTATTTTCCCTTTAAAACTTGGTTATTTTTTTTTTTAATTCTGAGTGAGGGGCTTTAACCTGACATCCCCTCCTTTGGATAAATCACTATTTCTAAGAAGCACAACCACAGTTTAGAGTTTATGAAGAACAATGTTTCCGGATGCAAAAACCAATTGTTGGTTATGAAACTCCTAGTAAAAGTGCTTAATGATAGTAGGCTAACTAGTTTAACCCTCCAGTACGTGCGTTGCGGACTGACAATCCGCAACTTGTTATTTTTGTTAAGTAAGAAACAAAAAAACACCGCTAAAGGACTGTGCGTCACAGTACCTTCCCCCACTACTATCCCGAGGAGTTTGGCGATGTTTAGGTAGCCCTGCGCGCATTCAACCCATGTCCTTGACCAAGTAAAGTCAGCCATTGACTGAGACTCCGCAGGCGTTCATTCGATACATTTAAGTATGGACTGCTGGTCCGCAGGCGTTAATTGTGTTGAAAATTACATCTATCTGATGGTAAGTTTTTTCGTTTAGTTTCTTCTCTAAGGATTTATATTATTATTTATTTAGTTAAAACATTATTAAAAATGTATAAAAGGTTTTTGTTACATAATCTAAGCTATTTGATCCAAAATACACTAATTTTCAATTAACTATAGCTAAAACTTATTCTCAGTGTTTTTTTAGTATCTTTCAAAGGGACTACATTTACTATATAGCCTACGACAGGTAGATTTCAAAATTGTTATCTTAATACGAACTTAGAATATATATAGGCCTATTTTTTCAGAATAGGCCTAACGGATGTGCAGCGTGAGGATGAGGTTCGGCGTATGCTAAAATTCGAGCTTGATGCTTATGACGACAGCGAAGAAGACTTTGTCAACGATAGCAACCATGACGCAGACTCCGAACAGTGAGATGGGGAAAATGCTGATGAGGAAGATGATGTGTTCCCACTACAGCCTGACCTCGAAAGAACTCCACAGCCTACTTACCATTCAAGTAATCATAATGAACTTTATGTAGCAAATGATGGATGTTTCCAAAGAATAATAGAGCAGTGAGACGACGTCCTTGTGACATAATATGCACTTTGCCTGGCGTTAGAAATGATGCAAAAAAAATGCTGACTTTCCATTAAAAGCAAAATATTCAGCTACTTTTCCGTGATACATTCTTAAAGAAATTGTGTTATTTACTAATATGTACATTTGGTCAGTACAACACAAATACTTAAGGGAGAGAGATGCAGCAGAAACAGATCTTATAGAACTGAAAGCATGTTTTGGTTTACTTTTCATAGAAGGTGTGAAGATTTCACACACTAACCTCGAAGACATTTGGAGAAATGATGGGACGGGAATTAAGTTATTTCGTTTAATGAAACCATGGGGATAAATAAATTTTGTTTTCTGCTAAAAAGTACCTAAGAGTTGATGATTTTACTACAAGGTTAGAACGAGAATAATGACTGACAAGTTAGCTGCTTTGAGGATGTTAAGTGAACAGTTTAATTCTAATTGCAGAAAACATTAACAACCTCTCAAACAATATAACTATTGATGAGATGTTAGATTTGTTCTGAGGAAGATGTTCATTCCACCAATATATTCGGAACAAACCAACCAAATACTTCATAAAAATATTTTCACTGACAGGCTCTAAAATGTTCAATACTAACAATGTTGAAATGTACTGTGGGACACAGCCTGAAGGTCCCTATCGGTCAGAAAACAACTCCCACAGTATTGTCAAACGGCTTGTCGCTCCAATTTTAAACAGTGGTAGGATCGTCATGTGCGACAATTGGTTTGTTTCTTTACCCTTAGCTCAAGATCTTCTTCATAATCACAAATTAATACTTGTAGGTACTGTAAACAAAGTAAGAAAAAGAATCCCTCCTTTCATGAAATGTCCATAAAACAGATCAGTAGGATCAACTACTTTTGCCTATAAAGACAACATGACTTTGGTTTCTTACAAACCCAAAAATAACAAAATAATGTTAGCACATTGTCAACACTACATCCTGAAGACGACACTGTAGTTCATGTCGAAGAATGAAATGAACAAACC
This sequence comes from Philaenus spumarius, assembly GCA_018207615.1. Lineage (NCBI taxonomy): Eukaryota > Metazoa > Arthropoda > Insecta > Hemiptera > Aphrophoridae > Philaenus > Philaenus spumarius. Next base: position 545,487 of record JAGFPH010000443.1, on the reverse strand, counting down.
TGAGATCATCTTGGCTTAGGCCTACAACAGTACGAAGTCTGGAGTAGACATAGTGTTGGACAAAATGAAGTGTGCGTATAGCTGCTCTAGAATCTAATGTAGATGGACGTAGGTGGTTTTCTTCTTAGTTTTAAATATAGCAGGTATAAACGCATACATCATCTACAAAAGCAACTCAGGTTTGACTAGAAAGAAGGGACTTTTTAAAAACAATTGCTAAAGAACTTCTAGATGGATATTTACGGGTAAGGGATCTTCAATACCGTTTACCAGCGTCGATCAAAATTTGTTTCTCTGTGAATTTCTGGGGCTACTACAAAATCTAGCTGGGGCACAACAGAATCAAGGAGAAGCAAGAGGAAGGTGTTCCTTGTGTGGCCGCAAAAAGAATAGCCCCACTAGATTTAAGTGTAGGGGTTGCGTCAAGTATGTAGTTTGGAACACGTGGCAGCATACGTCTGCAAAGAGTGTACAGTAATGAAAGAGTAGTATTTGACAATGTTGAAAAACAAGTATATATGAATAAACTGTCTCAAATTTGTATTGTGTATATGTTTGTCTAAATTTTACATTTATACTTCTCAATTTATTTGTTACTAGTTGTAATTTAGGCTACATCTTTGTTTTAGTTGTTTGTTCCTGTAATTTATTTAGCCTACATCTTTTTACTTAGTAATAAATATTTTTTTTTTAAACAATAAAATATTAACAAGCAAAATAAGTAAATACAAACCACGTAAATTTATATTTATTATTTTAAAAGAACCAAGCTAATTATCTCTTTTAGCAATCATAGTAGGCCTAAGTTACAGACATACATATGGCCTACATCCATAAATGTACCTTTAGGCCTAGTATTGACCAGATGCATTAAATAAGCTTCTTAGACTTAATGTTTTTTTGTAAAATATCCCAAGTAGCCTAAGAATATACTGAACCGATCAAAGCTTTCTTAATGACAAAATTGTCTGGTGATGAATCTTAGTTTAGATTCCTTATTTCACTTGTAGTAGGACTGTTTTTAATTTATTTACATCGTAAGTATATTTTTTGTTTACATATTTTTAGAAAGAAATAACTATTTTGGTTGCTAAATTAAACTTCAGATAGAAAAAATAAACCTACATTTGGATATAAACACCATAGGTTAAGAATAACAAGTTATCGTGAATATTGTTAGGTTATACTAGACCCTATGTAATATGGTAGCCTAAACCATTATTAGGCCTATTTAATTTTGCAAGCAATTTACACTAATATTTTTACTATAATAAATTTTTACAACTCAGTGAGGTAACATGTGGCCTAAGTATGGTGAACTAGAACAATTTTTATTTTTAATTTTTGACAAGTGCTATATCTGCACAATTATTTATGTTTATTGTGTTGTTATGTATGTGATGTTTATGTGAACAATGGACTAGTGTTAGTGTTGTTGGCTGGCCTGATGATGCTGCCTGTGGCAGCGAAACATGTAGCCATACATTGAAAAAAAACAAGTACTACTATTGACTGAAAATTAAGGTATGTTGATTGACTAAAGTAGTTCTAAAGCTAAACAATGAATATATAATATATAATAAATACTTTAAGGCTATCTTGGTATTTTCCGAAATTATTATATAGGCCTAAACAGTCATTTTTTCAGTTAAAAGTGTACAAATTCAGTATGCCTAATAGCCTAGATGTTTAATAATATAGGCCTATTATTTGAAAGTAAAAATCACAATAGCCGATTTTGTTACTATTATTTTTTACCGTTAATACAATACAAGCTATCTCTTGAATTCCCAAGTAACTTGCAATAAGACGTCTAAAATTCATCCAAAAATCCATTGGTTGCTATAAAACATGAATATGCACTCTGTAGCAGGTTAGGTTAGGTTTTATAAGTTTATCTGAAGACTTTGATAAAAAATGACTTGTAGAACAAAGGCCTGCTTGTATAAAATTAGGCTTACACCTATTATCATTATTTCACTAAATTTTACTATAAGTTTCAATAATGATGGCTGAAAGTTCTAGGCTACATTATAATCACATGGCATAAATTTACTATTCGACCCTAGGCTGATATTTTTGCAGGCAACGACGTTGTGTTACATTCTACCGTTAAATGTTGAATACAGGTAAACATACTGTGACTAAATACTGTAGGTTAGAACCTTTAGGCTATTTTTTTTTTTTATATTTTCTTGCATATTTCTGTTGCCATAAGGTCGAATAGTAAATTTGGGCCAATCACAAGTAAAGCAATATTCCATTTTAAATAGCCTAGATAAATTTGTCTATACAATTACTACAATCATTCATTTTTGACATTTAAACAGAAGAGCTAACATGCCAAAGAATTTTTGGTGAAATAATAGTACCGTAGTCTGCCTAGGCGTATGTAATAGTCTAGGCTATGCCCTCAAACCTACAGTGCCAATCTAAAAATTGTATTACTTTTTGCAGAATGTTTAGTAGCCTAGTGATAACAACCTATAGACCTAGTCTATATATGTATAAGAACTTAGGTAAAATTGACAACATCGCTAGGCCTATAAAGTAGCAGAGGTACAAATGAGAGCAAGACAATGCTAAACAATGTAGATAGGCCTAATAATGATATTTCACTAGGCCTACATTATTAAACACATATTAAATCAACAGAAGGCCTTTCTAAATATAATTCTACGAAATTTAATGGAACAAATTGTAGAAAAAACAAAACCTTTGAAATAACCTTACCTCACGGCATGTTAAATAAATATATATAGCCTACCGTAATAATAATTTCACGAAGATTTTATGTAATAGGCCCTACCTACAGTAAAATGATACAATTGCCATATACTCCCCTACAACTGCGTAGCCCTATTTTAAACTCAAGCCAAGAATTGGAAACACACTGAGTCTGATAACAGTAAGTTAGTTAAGGATCTGGTTGGCATCTGCTTTTTAGGTTAGAGAATACCCTACTAAGAGGGCCTATACGTAGGCCTATACTGTATTTAGCAAACTTTTTTGATTAAAATGCAAATACCGGTATTGACAAAGAAATAAATAATTTGTAATTGCAATCAAAACAGAAACTGACCTATGGTTAGTAATGATTTAACTTAGGCCATGCAAAACTTACCTTTGTAGCTTTCAAATGATGAGGTAACGAATACACTAGCACAGGACACTTAAACACTACAATACGTAGGAAAGTTTTTTCTTTAATGACACTTTATTCTAGTCTAAAATCAATTTAATTAAGCTTTAAAGCTTTTAAAACTTATTTAGGTTCATATAATAAATGTTCATCTGTCTGTACAGAAATTTTACAAATATATTTTTAATAACATTTCCCTTTTCAATAGACTATAAAGCATAATCAATTTTACAAGTCTTTTGTAGTTTAGCCTACAGAAACAATGTTTTTAATTTTCATCACAATTTCTTAAAAGAAATTTTATTTATGTTCGACACAGAAAATTTTAGGGAAGAAAATTGAATTAAATAAAAAAAGGGTTATAAAAGTCACTGTCACCTAATTTTAAATTTGCAAAAGCACAAAAAATTCAATTTCTTGGATAAAATTTTATAATTTGTAGGCTAATTCAAATTTTCTTAACACTGTTAATTTACATTATTCACATTTTCTAGTTCATGCGTTGTTCCAAATAGGCTAATGGCAGATTAGTATGAAATAATATAAAATTAATACTTCAGCCATTCATGCTTTAAGCAAAGAGCTGCTGTTGCACGTCTGTTAGGATCAAAATCGAGCATTGGTCGTAGAAATGCTGCAAAACTTTTGGCTTCCTCAGGATTCCAATGATACTTTTCTGTTAGAACATCATAGAGATTCCAAGGTTTCAATCCAGTTATATGTCGCAATTCACCTTTCCGATTAAAAAACTGTCTTGATTGCTTTCCAGTATTTATAATTCTTTTTGGTATTTCTCCAAGCAGTTCAATAATATGAGCAAGATGATCTTCATCACGCGAGTACTCTTCCCCAGAATGAGGTTCAAATAAATAGTCTCCTGTAGCCAACTCAAAAGCCATACATGCTGTACTCCAAATATCTGCTGACGTATTATAACCTGCGCCAATCAGTACTTCTAGAGAGCGATATTGTCGAGTTTGAATATCTTCAGTAAAATGACGATCAACCCAACAAGCATTTCCTAAATCTGCGATCTTGACATCCATTTCACATTCCCAACGAGAAGGATCTATTTCATTTCCACAGTACTTCTTTTCCGAAGATGGTGGCGAAGATTGGGGACTGGCATCACCTGTACTAGTTCTGTCCTCTGTATGAGAAACATCTTCTCCTGATCCAACATCACATATTTTCGCTTCCATTGGTCCATTAGGAAGATTTGTTTCTTCTGAATTGTCTTCTTCCTTATAAATGCCTGTTTCACCAGCACCTGCTGTGACTGTGACATTTGCATTGGTAGATTGTTGCTGCGTATTTGTAATAATATTACATCCATTTTGATATACAGATTCAAAATTTAATTCTTCGGTGCATTCAACTGCAATATCTTTTATTTCAATGTTTGCATTGCTTTCTTCAGTACAATCTGTATTTGTACTTGTCTCGCTAACGCTCAATTTTGAAAGATCGTCTTTTGAACATTCACCCCGTTTTTGCTCCTCCAGCTCCTCGATTTGTTGCATCTGCTTCTTTAACAATTCTGAATGGCGTTTTGCCTTTCTCTTTAGTTTTTTCTTTTTACTTTTAGACATCTTAGAATTAGGAGTTGGTTGTTGAAATTCCTTTGGTGCTGTGCTTACTAATGATACTGGCAATTTAAGTCCCATTGAATGAAGTTCTGTAGCCTCACTTGCCAGTTTCATAATGTAGTTTTCGCTAACACAAAGGAGGACATTTTCTGGTTTAATATCTGTATGGATGATCTTACACTTAGTATGCAAGTAGTCTAATCCTTCAAGGACTTGTCGAATAATACATTTTACATTTTTCAGAGGAATGCCGCGGTAATTACTTTTAATTATTAGTTTTAATAGATTATGTCCAAGCACTTCAAACACCATACACACATGAGTACCATTAACACCACTAATTTTAAAATCATTTAGCAACTGAACAACTTTTTCTCTTTTCTCGTCGCTAACATCACTTTCACGTACGGCTTTAAGGAGTTTGATTTCATCTAATGCAGTCTCTGTAAAATGTGTAGCACTCTTTACAACCTTCAAAGCAACAAATCTTTTTTCAATTAAATCCCAACAAAGCCAAACAGTTGAAAAATGACCCCAACCTAGTTTTCTGGTTACATGGTACCTTGACTGGAACAAGTCTCCTATTTTCACTGGATGATAACCACCTTTACAATAATCGGTAGAGTCCTCTTGCTCTTCTTCGTCGGATGTATAAGGCTCGTCTTCATCTTCTATGGTTTCATTTGAAGAAGAATTCCCTGCATCCATTTTGTTTAAATAGGACTTCTCCTTAGGTGTGGTAGATCCAAGTTCTTCATTTTTTGGCTTCCTTTTACCAGGTTTATGTCGTTTTTTCTTTGCCTGAATTGCAAGGATCCTTCTATTCGCATCCTTATGAGAGTTCATCGTTTATAAACTTACACAAAATAAAAAAAAAGATCACGAAAAATAATAACTAAAGCCGTTCTAACCTATTGTTTTGAGATGGTCGTATTCCTTTCAAGCATGGCGGCTTACAACAAACACGATTTAGCAGCTGACGACCGTGCTTCTCTTCTTCTTTTTCTTCTTTACTTTCCTTCTCTTTTGAATAATCCAATACTGCATCTTGAATTAATCATTTAAATTACATTAATTATTATTAAGCCTATCAAATTAATTCTTTTTATATCTTTATTTCTATAATACTAAAACCAAGCTGTGTTATATTAATAAAAAGTAAGTTTGATTATATCCTAATAGCTAAGGGTATTCAAAAATTTACTTTGTACAAAAACTTGTCCTTTAGAGTTAAACAGATTGTAGGTAACTGAAAAAAATTATGACCTATTTTACAAATTTTTGTTTTATTATACAAAATTAGATTCCTACTGATAAAATACACCAAACTTAAAAAGCTCATCTAATTAATAATTTTAAAACTAATTTTATATTAAATAAAAATGTGTTTTTACTATTGATCGGTTTATTGTATATAATATAATAATGTGTGCTAGTGTTTGTGTTTTTTTGACAAGTTTTAGAATAAAGTGGGTCTAGGTAGTGACTCGTCTAATATTATTTCGGTCTAATGTTAATATGGTACCGAGTATGTTCAACATCAGCCTAAATTAATCTTACATATTATTACAAAAATTACATATTATTCAAGGCTACTGGTTAACTTATAAAACAATGATAAGAGGCTATTTCACTGAATTTAAATGGAACACTGAATGGCTTAGATTTGATGAGGATCTAGTTCAACCTGAAAATACAGTTTTTCATTTTTCAAATAACAAAGAATGAAAACTCTCTTGGAGTCTCTTGAGTCCTTGTCTTTCCCTCTTTTTTATGTGAGCACTAGGGCAGCATTCCATATTCCATTTAGCATGGTAGATTATTTTGCCATGTGAATACACGTTGTCATTGTAAATAAATACCGGTATGTTAATTGATTGACAATATAACTGAACGCTAAACATGTGTGCCATTGTGTGCATTTCTATAAGGGCTTTAGCTGTTTAGCCGATCATGGCAATGTTATGTTTCTTAAAACCGATTTGAAAAAATAAGATGTCCAAACCAAAATGTAACACCTGTGGAGGGGAAGATTTCTTCACTGATGCAGGATTTTTTTACTGTGCAGAATGTCAAACACAGTCTCAGGTAAATTCATTTGGGCGAAAGTAAAGTAGGATACATGCCACCTAACCTAAAATGAAAACTTTTTAAATCCTTTGAATGTTGAATAGGAGTACCAACCTAGGTACACATTTTTTACAAACTGTAATTTTTAAGTTGCAGAGCGAATTTGGCTACTGTGTTTATCCCTTTCACAAAACACTAAATTTATTATTTAATGAAAGGAAACTCTCATCACATTGTGACAGTGGGTGCAAAAACAGCTGTAAAACAATAACTGTGAAATATAAGGTTTTTAACCTTATGATGGTTAACAGCATTGCTAAAAAAATCGTGGGCCAACCCTTATCTATAGTAAGTTGGTCCTATACTTATTCAACGGCCCGGTATATAATTTTTATATAAAAAGTAAAAGGCTACCTGTTCAATAAACAAAACAGCAAATGATAAAAACTAGACTGCTTTAAAAAAATCTCTCAAGCCCATAAGCTGCTTGCTGAAAAATACTCCTGTTGTTTAGCTTGATTATAGAGTTAGTGAAGAAATAAAATTAACTGTGAATGCCAACAGTCCAAATCCACTTCCTTTCTCCAAATAAATAGAGATGTACATTTATTTACTTTTCCACTCTCCTCATTTCCAATTGTTTTCGAAAATAGTTTCACTTTATTTTTGTAAATAACTTCTCTTTTCCGATAAGTACAATTATTTGGTGTAATTTTACTTTAGGACACCTGACCCTTTTTTATGAAACAGAGTAATGCTGCCAACCTAAGCATTATTGTCCAATTTAATGTTGAATGCTGGTAAACATAAGCTTACTGTCACTAGAGACTTTAAGTTAGAACTTCAAGCTATTTTTTCAATGTAAAATGGCTAGGTGTCCTAATGTAAACTTAAGCCATACAATTTATATTGCACGAAATAATTTTTCAATCATTAAAAATAAATAATATGGAACTACTTTGTGTGTTTGGCTATCTTATTATAAACAGTGAAACATCACTCTGTACGTTAAGTTCTCTAGGGAATAAAAACTGTAACTGATGACATTGTCTTTGCGGAACAAACAGTGAATACTGACATTAAATGTTGCTTTAATTACATGGGATAAGATGCATGTAGTTTTATGGGCTGGAAACATATTACAAGCTGTAGGTTAGTTTAAGCTCAGTTTTTTTTTATTTTTACAATCAGTTCCAGTAGGCTACCATTTATCATTTCAATAAATAAATATTAGCCTAGTTTAGGACTATATAAACAAATCTGTACATTCATTGTTTTAGCTCTTAACTGGTTCTTATTTCTTACAATTACTGCTTGAGCCACAGATTCAATACTTAAGCACATGTAGTAATAGAATTTCAGTTGGAAATAGTCTGTAATATTTATAGCTAAGTCCGATAAATTGAAGTTTGCTAAATCAATTATTCACTGTACATGACATGTGCTTGTGTTTAGATGGATAATCTAATCCTTTTTATGACAGCCTCTAAGGCTTATTCTGCTCTAGGAAGATGAACCCTGAGCTCTGTGAAACTAAAAACGTTTTATATACCGTTAAATGTTTTAATACCTGTAAAGCTAAAGGCTAATTGAAAGTGTATAAAATGAACTTTAAAAACCATAAATGTGTTATAACCCCTGTAAAATTAAATTATACAGTGGGACCTCGATAGGCCTGATCCTAACTAATTGGGGCCGCAGGTCATTCGGATAAACGAAGAATGTGATGTATTATAAAGATAGGTTATAGTAGGCCTACTTTATTATATTTAGGCCTGTAATCTGGATACTGGAAAATGAGTTTCTTATTGTTATTATTACTTTTGTTATTATTGTTATTGAGGAGCACTAATAGCTCTTTTGGCAAAATGGTGACATCACTCTAGCGACCACATTTTAACTCCGATTTGGTCCAAATTTGGTACACACCTTGGTTGTCTACGTCGCTCGGACGAGTTCGGTAGCCAACAAAATCCACCAACCGGAATTTCATTTTTGACCGGAAGTAACAATTTTTTTGAGATTTTTTGTACGACAATGAAACTTTTTTAGAGTTTTACCTAAAAAATTAATCTAGTATATTATTCTGCGCATTTGTTTTTTTACACGATCTTATAGCTCATTTGGTTCCCTAAAAATCCATCAAAACATAAAATACCATAAAAGTACGGTACCCAGTTCAAATTACCATGGGGACATCTTATGATTCGAGGCCTAACGGCCGATTTTGTACACTGCGAGCAAAGCGAAGCAGTTCATAATGCAAGGCCAAAGGGCAAACTCGTAAAGTGAGTTTCCCTCTGAGAATGGATTGAAGGAGTGCGTGAATCGAAGCTAGAGGCTTATAGTTTGTCCAAACAGGAGAGTCATAAAATCGACCCTCGCTCCCCACGCACAGACACACACACACTGCCTACCTGGCTGGTGCTAATCTTTCTTCTATGAATCTCCAACTACAAAATCACATTTTTCTAACTGTTAACTTTACTTAATTGTTACTCTAATTACTGAACTCTGTATATTATTCCTCACAAAATGAGTCTAAACACGGTACATTTGTGACAAGTCTAACCATTAAGCAGGTAGGCCGTGTGAGTGTGTCTGTACGTGTGGGAGCGAGGGCTGATTTTATGGTTTAGAGCGTATGTCAGTTCGGACAAAGTATAAGTGCAAACAAATTCTAGGGGCATTCCATATCAAATCTACCACAAAAAATGATTTAGTCACCCACCATCTCGGATTTTGATAAAACTTGGCATGGTTGATCTATTCATTGATGTAAGTAACCATGCCAAGTTGTTTTGCTCTATCTATCTCTATCGGTTTAGATTTACAGCTTCTTAAAGGTTTTGGGTTATTGAGCTTTTTATCGCTCAGCCACACAAAAATAATTTTGTTTCCGATCAAAAATAAATTGTATCTTTTTTAGCTACCAACCAATATAGGTGAAACTTTTTTGAGTATACATCAATATGTCAGGAATAATTTTAAAAATGGACCAAGTGTTTATTTGGGACTAGAAAAAAATCTTAAAGTGTCATTTGTAAGATTTTCAAAACAAAATACATTGTTCTACGATAAATGGAATATCTGCTAAAGGGAAAAAGATAATCGTGAAAATAATTTTTTGTTTTTGTTCTAAGTGTGCTCTATCACATGAAACAGTAAAATTAGTGGGTTTTTACTTTTTTATTATTTTTTCTCACTTTTAAACCAAAATTTTTTAATTAAATTTTTTAATTAATCATAAAACTATTCATTAATCAAGTAGAAGTATTATTAGATAACTGTATTTTAATTATAAGTTAAAATATGTTTACTAAGTAGTCTATGTTTGAATGCTAGTTAAATAAAGTAGGATATGCAATTCTTACCATTGAAACAGGTTTTAGTACATTAACACTTTTCAATACTATTAAATTTTGATTATACACTTATACATTCTTGAGAAAACTGATAGGTTCTTACAGTTATTGTGTTTGGGGGTTCCACCACAGCAATAATATGAGGAATGGGCACAGCACATACATCTTCCTTCTGGGGCCAAAAAAATGATGCTGATGGTCCGCGGGGATGTAGAAGCTGTACCATGACATCTTTTTCTTCTGCGTTTATCTCACCATGTCAAAGTACCATAAGCTGTCTTAAACACAAGCAGTAAAATATTCGGGGGCAAATTTTCTAATTTCACAAGAAAGTTTTGCTGTTTGTTAAATAAATTAAAAACAATAGCTGCTTTGTCATCCTTGCTAATTCTTCTAGCTTCAATTGTTCCAGAATCATCTAGTGGCTGAACGTTGTGAAATGATCTAGTCCCTGGAAGAGTTTGAACATCTTTGAAACGGCTTTCCAAAGCAAGACAAGTTATAGTCGGAAAGCTGCAACGAATTTAGGGAAGGTATTTTGAGCAAGTTAAAATAACAAAAAACTTATATTTTACTATTTGGAGAATCTTGAATCCTGAGTCAGGCATAGGGTTTGCGGTTATTTTGCTACTGTGCAACCTATGACATCTGTAAAAATATACCATAAATGAAAAAAATATGTTTTGGGCAACTTGAAATTTGTTTAATCTTTAATTTTAGCATCTATTTAACATAGAAATAAACATCCCAGACTTTTTTTTGGTTTTAAAGTATAACCAGACACCCCCCCCCCCCC
>JAGFPH010000443.1:484559-509978 GCA_018207615.1 Philaenus spumarius | reverse complement strand
GATCTTTGGTTAGGGTGTATGTGTGGTGCAAACTCACATACAATTGTCGTTCATTGTTTTAGGGTGTATGTGTGGTGCGAACTCACGTACATTACAGATCGTTGGTTAGGGTGTATGTGTGGTGCAAACTCACATACATTATAGTTCATTGGTTAGGGTGTATGTGTGGTGCAAACTCACATACGATTGTCGTTCGTTGCTTTAGGGTGTATGTGTGGTGCAAACTCACATACAATTGCCGTTCGAGGCTTTAGGGTGTATGTGTGGTGCAAACTCACATACGATACGATTGTAGTTTGCTGTTTAGGGTGTATGTGTGGTGCAAGCTCACATACAATTGTCGTTCGTTGTTTTAGGGTGTATGTGTGATGAGAACCCACATACAAGAGTTTTTGAGACAGCATAGGGTATAGGCGTGGCAAGCAATTTGATAACGTCCGCGTCGTACCATCCCCTCCCTACCCCCCTTTTTCCTCGGCCGTGATGAATTTGGTCAGAATACCATAAGAGCTCGTCTCTAGGATTAGGCCGCACTGAGCCATCTCCTTACCCCCTCCATCCTTGACCCCTGGAACGAAACCCAGCCATTGGCCGGAGTATCCGTGGCAAACATTTTATTTTGTGAGGGTTAAAGAATTTCCCCATAGGGAAAAAGGCATCACAAGATAAGATATCAAATTTAATCTTGAACTGGACCTATGAGAAAGAAGCACTATATCAATAAAAACAGAACACAGTTCTCATAACAAAACTTTGAATATTTAAACGTTTTATGATGACCAAGTCAACATCATCGTCAGTGATGGTTACAGTTACAAACTTATCACTGGTTAAGAAACATTTTGTTAAGAAAATGTGATTTGTTTCTATTTATATAAAAATAAATATGCATTTCGGTAGGAAATTTAATATTTTAATTCTTTATTTATCTTTTTTTGTTAACGGCAACTACATTCCAAGTTTTGTACCCAAATTATGGATGTGCCTAAATTCTGAGGTGAGAGGAAAGCACTATTTTGTTCAATTTCACTGAGCTAAATACATTTTGTAGGATTTTGCTCTAAATTTATTTATTAAAAAGTCATTCAAATCCTTAATGCTGTTTAAATAAATACTTTTTTTTTTACAGAAAGCATTAGTAGCAGCTGAGTACGAACAGACTTTCTCAACTATTGATAATGAAAGTATTTCACAAGATATTAGCTATCAAACTCTCGAAACCCTCAAAACACCATCAGAACATTCGAGTTCTATAAAGTCTCAAAGGTAAGTAACTATTAACCCTTACTAATTGTATGTCGGGGCTAATCAGCCTCCATTGTTTTCTGAATACAGCCTATTATAATATTCTTAAACAAATTTAGACAACACAGACGTTATAGTAGTTTTAGAAGATAACATTGATATTTTTAGTGATGACGAAAACTTAAGTAGTGACTGGGACATTTCTGAGAGTTTCCCCCTCTCCTTTCCCCTTCAACCATCAATCTCCACCATAAAAAAAGTCAACCTACATTAATCATATCGAAAAGCTTCTTTAAATATGGAATTAAATGATGGGACAGTACTTATGTCACCCATAAACAGCTGATGTGTATTCAAAAGTAGTTCTATCAACTCCTATAAAAGCATACACACAAACATATTGTAACATTTTAATACAATTAAAGGGTAATAATAATAATAATTCAGAGGTAAAGAGTCCTGGCTAAGTGTTTTAAAGAACAATGAAATATGAGATTCAAAGATAAAGACTAAGAAAGTAAATATAACCTCAAAATTCGTATTAGATAAGAAATAATTTCAAAAGCAATTTAAGTAATTTCGGGATTTTAGAATATTAATTAAATAAAAATAAGCGCACATATCATAACTAACTAGTTAGAACTAAATTGAACTAAACTCACCTTTTTCAAAATAAATAAATAATACAACCAAATTTTATTCACAAGCCTAAAGTTAAGCAGTATGAACGTTTTTATTGTTCTTACGATGTAAATTCAATCATGTTTAGTGTAAGTAATATTAAGAATTGATTTAAAAGCATTGTATATAATTTAAATAAGTAATTGGTGTTAGAAAATTAAAAGAAGGTTGTAACATAACCAACAACGAAGTGTTGATTGTAATGGTAAAAGAAACTAGCTACGGAAGATTAAATCAGTTAAATAGTTGATGATAAAGAGCGGCGGATCGTTTATACTCGCAAATGACATCGACGAAAGTACATTATGTATGTAAGATATAAAAATGGACATTTTTGAATTTAAAACAGTTATAAGTAATTTAAAGTTGGATATATTTATAAACAATTGAAAATACATAAAATCTACAGATTTAAGAACAGTAAAACATATTTTGGAAAAATAATGTGTACGTGATCCAAAAAATATGCCTGTTGAGTGCCACAGTTTAAATTTTTGTGGCGTCCTTTTAAAAATATAAAGAAATAGTGAACATATTGTACCTACCTGGAAGTAATATAACCAATACATTTCATTGTAGTATTATTTTTAAATAGTACAACCAATGAACAGTTGTAAAAGTATTAAAAGTCAGTCACCAAAAATAAGGTACAGTAGAGCGTCGATAATCCGAACATCAATAATCCGAAACGTCAAAAATCCGAACGCGTTCCTAGGCAGCCCCTACAAAAATTTCATTTTCGCAAATTCCAATTGCGTCGTTAAAAATTTCACAAAACTCTTCATCGCAGTTTGACATTATTATCTCTTTTTAAACACTTCTTAACATACCTGCTCTCACGCGCCCTCACAGCAGACTGGCTCCCAATTGGTACGCTAATAAGCTGCTTTAGTTCTAGCAATAAACAAACAGCGTGTTTGTCTAAGGGTTGACCGAGGCGGGGCAATGACCTTGGCTTGTCTATTGTTAGCTGTTTTAGTACAGAAAAGTTATTTAAATTTTCTTTGTGTCAAGTCCCTGTTTTTTTCATACAGAAAGTTCATTAATTTCTCTTTGTGTAATCATTATAACAGTGTGTCGTACATACAGCAGTGTACTGTACAGTAATTTTTTACTTTCTCCACCCTATACGTAGTATATGGAGAAAGTATTGTTTTCGTAAAAATGTTCGAATTTGAATTTTCAGTTGAATTATCTGTTTTGGTGCTCCCAGAACCCCAAAAAATGGTTTAGTGCAATTATCTGTGTTGGTGCTCCCTGAACCCAAAAATATTTTTAGTGGAATTTTTTGTTTTGGTGCTCCCTGAACCCAAAAAAGTGTTTTTAGAGTGGTGTCTGTCTGTCAGTCTGTCAGTATGTATACACGACCAGAGAGGACACTATTGGTCCGATTTTCATGAAATTTGGTATGTACGTACTAAACCCTAATATCTCCAGGCGTTTTTTTCATTTTTTTGAATTTTTAATTTTTAAGGGTAATTTACCCCTAAAAACGACAAAAATGCAAATTTCTCAAAAACGGTTTTGATCAAATTTTCAGTATTTATAGTGCTTAAGATGCCAAACAAAATGACACCACCCGCTTTTATCAAAACTTCGGCGTTTTATAATTATGGGGAAATGTTAAAAAATAAACAAGTTTATGTTGTCAATCTAGCATCGCGGCGGCGGCCGCACGGGGTAGCACCATGGTAGCGATCACGGCCAGTAATTCAAAGTTCGCGCGATCGAATAAGGACAATAATTTTTTTATACGATTGACGTAGGTAGAATATTATTTTTTTGTTTTGTTCTAAAAAGTAATAAATAAAATGATTGAAAACAATATTATTTTGACTACAGTAAGTTGGGAGAAAGTTTGTGTCAGTTAACTGATACCGTTTATTTTATTGTTCGATTGGGTTAACTATAATGTACAAGACAACTTTTAATTATGTACTACATTCTGTAATTGAGAGTTACAAGTGTAATCATGTTGGCCCTACTGTACGTGCAGATTCTTGGTGTACTTAATTATACCAAAATCTGCAGATTTTGGTATCAATACAGTGTATTTGCAAAATATGTACAAGTGTAATTCGCTAGTTTATGTTAGCTTCATTTAAATTTACATAGACCTTCGTTTGTGATTTTCCAGGTAAGACGTTTATCGTTGTTATGTAACTAGACTTAAAATGCCTTTAGTACATCATAAATATATCAATAATAATTATGTTGTTGTACATTTTATTCAATTTAAAGGAAATAGTAAATACTTTCAATGATTATTAATAAAAGCCTAACATTTGTGTTTTTTACCAAACAAATTTTTAAAATAGCCTAAACTTAATAATAAATAAAATAATCAATCTAAGTTGTACAAAAGTATTTAAAATACAATAGGCAATTTCAAATAAGTGTTGAACTGTTTTCAACATAAAAGAATCAAGCATAATTTATCCAAATAAAAGCATAAATTTGCATGCTCTAAACATGACTTTAAACTAGTTTTGATCATCTGTAACTTGTCATGACAGACTTTAATGTGTCATAATCAATCTGAAACTTGAAACTAGTTTGGTGATACAGAATCCAATTTTAATGGTGTTTTTCCTTTTTTTAAACAGTTAATGAAATAACTGGTTGCAGTAACTTACTACAACTGTAACTCAGGAAATTATGTAAATGTCCTCAACCTTCAACATCAGGCTATACTGCACCTTATTTTAAAAACCAACAAAATCATTTCAACTTAACTGAATTATATATAAAGTGATTTATTTCAATATATATGGTTATCTACACGACGAACTGTTCATCAGCAGTGAATTACTTAATAATGTATTGTAAAAGCTATATTTCTTTTCACATATTTATGTGTAATTATATTTTGTAAACATAACCTTGTTAAACATATTGGATGGGACAAGCTAGCATATTTTTGGCAACTTAGACTCCCAGAGACTCTCTCTAAATTAAATTATAATTGTTTTTTTCATAAATTTATTTATTTATTTATTTTTTTTTTTTTGTAAATTATTATTTTTTTTTATTATAAAAGAAAACGTTTTCTAACGAAAACTGTCATTAAACCTAAGCATATAAATATCTGTAACGTAATTAACACAAATATCTGGTACAGTAGAGTTCCTCTAATCCGAACTAATTGGTACCGAACACTGTTTGGATTAGCGGGAATTCGGAATAGGCGGATTTCTTAAATAATATCAACGTAGTATTGACATGTTAATGGGTAAATAATATGCTGGGACATCTGCTAATGGCAGCTCTATACAACAGCTCTTTGATCGGTTTGTGAACAGGTTCAGTGAAAGTCAGAAAGGAAATGCATTTCCTTTGATGATTCATAGCTCCGAGACATGAATATGTTATGTTCATGCGGAGATTACGGAACATTGCATCCTCAAGTCGATTCAGTACTCTTTGACAGAAAACAATCACTGACATTACTTCTTAAAAGTATGTCTAAATTGGTAATGCATTGTGTTTAGCAGTGATTAAAAATTGTTCTACAAATTGTATAAATGGAGCCGACATGTACTGTAAGTAACCAGTTTTCATTACTATTTCGATTCAGGCATTTTCATCAAGATTAAGCTCTATGTATGTCTCTATTTAACTATTTTATATAGCAATAAATGTACGTTTTTTCACGAACGTCTGTATGTTTTCTGAACTCTGTTCGGAATAGGCGAATTTTCGGATTAGCGGGACTTTACTGTACTATCTAATTTTAAGAGTTTATTTACAAGTTTATTTACAACAACAGTATATTATGTTTATACTGTCTTTTCCAGATGAATATATGTTTTTAATTACTGAAAAACTGTAACAGATAAATTGTTTGATAATAATTAATAAAAGGGGGTTTTCAATAATTTTGTATAATAAAAGAGGGTTTTAGTTTAACATAAAAGAGGGATATATCTTTTCATTGTATAAATTTATATTTTGTTTCATTTAATTGCATGTAACCATTATTTTAAGGGTGTATTACTTTTTATTTTTCTAAGGGCATATAATATTTTTTTTATTGCAATGATAAATAAACAGTTTGTTATTCAAGCTCTGTTCTACTAATTAACCTATCTACTGTAAATGGTTAACTAAGTCGTTTTGGAAATCTATTTGGCTTATTCAAGAGGTAAAAAAAATATATCTTGTGGTAAAGCTTGGCATGTCCAGTCTTGTCACACTTCCAAAAATTCAAATTGTCGCAGGCTGGTACAAAACCATACACCTAAAAATGAATAAACTAAAATTCCTGAACATATTCACTAGCATTTAGTTCAGATTAACTGCACATCATTGTTCAATTAAAATAATAAGCTATGAACTGTTTGATTTTTACACAGGATAAAACTGACAAAACATGCGAAATCATTGTTGAAAAAAAATTTGAACACACTGACTAAAATTAAAAAGGAGAAAGATAGAATTGAGTATCGTAAAAGACTACTTCGCAGACAGGCTGCTTCAATGCAAAACTTGACTTTGTCCAAACTCATAGCTTTGTTAAAGTTGACACTTCTTTTTATCAAAGAGGACATTCATATTGGAGATATTTTGAGGTATTTATTATTGAGGTACTTCTGTCTGCAATAGAATAAAATCAGTCTTATAAGGTTTTGTCATAATCAAAAAGTCGAAAGAAATGTATTTGATTTAATTAATTCCTTTTCCACTCCATTTATTTGACTCTTTACTGTTCCAACAAGTCCAATTAAAATTGAATTGTTCGCAAAGGTTTTGTTGTAAAAAAAAAACAACACAAACATATTTTATCTATTATATATATCATTTTGTTAAGAATGGATCTAAAATTAAGAAAAAAATAGTGAACTTTATTAAGTACGGCTATTTTGTACATGTTTATAAAAAAAATGTAATTATTTAATTTTTGAATGAATTTAAAAATAAGAATAAATAGTTGAGAGATTTGAAAGAACTATTTAGCTCGGAATAAGTATGATTTGCATATTTGTGGTTATCAAGTCACTATTAATTTATTAATTATAAATAGATTTTTTTTTTTACCGTCTTGTGACTTCTACTCCTAGATTTTAAGACGTCATGTTTCAGAGCCATAACCATCATCAGATTAATCATTCCAAAAAGTAATACTATACTCTGTATATTAGGCTGCGCACTTATCCCAGTGACATGCACGTTTAATTTTAATTTCCTGTGTGAGTGTTATGTCTAAAGTGTATCTATTTTAATTTGTGACGATCTCTTCCTGAGTAAATGTCACTAAAAATCACAAGACGGAAGAGACAAAGTAATATTCAGAATAAATAGAATCATAGAATACTCGTAAATTTCAATAATAGTATTATACAATATTTATCAACTATACTTTTAATTTATAGTTTAGTAATTATTTTAGTCATATTTATTTGTAATTAGTTATAATCAGACTCCAGAACATCATTGTCATTCTTATTTCACAAATTAAAAAGAACTTCTACGATATCGAGGTATATAACTACAAACGATTTGTTGTTGCCGTTTCACTACACAAAATTAATAATATTAACTAAATTATGTACAAAACATAATCTGCACAAAATAAATTACAAAAAAAAAGAGCATTCCAAAATAATTATTTATTAATAAAAAACATCACATGAGAAATTGTAAACAAAATTTACAAAGCGTAGTAGCAAAACAGATTTTTTGACACTATTTTTGACTGACTGATAAGCTGCTCAACTTCAAAAGCAAATGTACCATATTCAACTGCCAGTATAATATGTGACTATATCAAACAAAGCCCACTAAAGAATACCATTGCGAGGCGGCCAATAGGATGGGCGCGCAGAGTTGCCATATCTACTAGCCTCGAGCACTCCTGGTAATTACCGCTTGAGGCTTGATCGCACTGTTTTAAGAATTATAAATGCGTTGAGTCAGCCGCAGTCAGTTAGAAGCGTGGGAAGAATGTGACAATGTCGCACTAAGGCGATTGGAGCGTTCAAGGTCTTGGTGTACACAAGCCCGTCCCTCAACGGTATTCTTTAGTGAGCTTTGATATAGCTACGAAACCATTATAAAAACACTGAAGTCTCAATAGACCAAATAGAAAACGTATATGTCGGATTGAGTCCATCAGTGGAACAGAATGGAAAATTATTGACGTTAGAATGAGCAATGTTTGTGCATGGAAAGCAGAAAGTTAATATAAAAGGTCTTTTACTACCTCTAATTGGATATAAATTTCACCCGTATGGGGAAGATTTCTTGGTAGTTTGAACTTGCTACAAATGATTTTTATTTTATTTTCTTCTTTGCTCCTAGAGAGTGGCGTTTAAAAATTGTAAGGAAATACATCTTCTGGACCTAATTATTATTTTTATTCAATATTATTTTCTGTTATGATGTAGGATGTAGGGACAGTTACAATTGTATTTCAATGGATTTTCTTTTATTTAAAAAAAATAAACTTAAGCATTAATGATTATAGGTGGATCACAGAAGGTCACTTGTCAACGAATAGATGTGAAAAATTTATTCCAGACCATGTTAAAATTCCTTTGGAAACACATCGTGTTTTAGATCCAAATTTTATTACACATTCAGGACAGCATATGACACTAATAAATCTGTGCACAGCTCTAGACATTACTGAGCTACCGACACCTGATCTTTGTAAACTTGCAAAACGTTATTGCTTAGAGCTTCAGTTACCAGGTAAAGTTAATTCTTTTATAAACTTATAATTATTTAAGTGGAACCTTGATTACAAAATACACTAAATAAAATGAAAACTCTTCTATTTAACATAATTAGAATAATATGATGTATGAAAAAACTATACTTTAAAAAGTTTTCATGTGGATTAATATTATGGATTGATTATGTGTTTGGATTTTCAAGGTTCCACTGTATTATAACTTTATTTTTGAGGCAAAGTTATAGCATAGATCATGAATAATAAAATAGATCATGCATGCATCGGCTGTGTGGTGAAAATAAGGTTGTCGGGAAAATATTGCATGATCGTGCCGTGCGCAGGGTAGCGCTAGGGAGAAATCATTCAAGGCATTGGTGCTACACACTGCTTCCGTCGTTTTCCCCCATAGATCGCGCCACTATCGTTGAATTTCCAGTGGATTGAAATAGTACATTGGATCGGAGTTCTATTAGGTTATCCAAATACAATGGTTATAGTCTTGTGAAATTTTGTAATCAAATAAGTACAATATTTTTATCCATCTAATATACCGTGGCAAAATTAATATCAGTGGGTTTTAAGGCTTTGTAGATATTTATTTAACTTACAGTTATAAGTAATACATCACATGAAAGAGCAACTCAAACAGTTTTTCCTACAACTGTTCAATGTGAGCACCATTCGTTACACATTGAGTCAATAGCCAAGTTCGTCACAGACCTTGTTAAGTCTGTCTGGGGTAATTGTTTCAAAAACTTCTTCAATTTAAAACTCATTGTATTTGTATCCAAGTAACAAATTTTAATATAAAGAGTAATTTTATCCGTATGTGTGACTTTTATAACTTTAAGTAATTTATTTACTTGTTCATGATACGTTTTGGAACTTTATTCCATCATCAGATTCTCGCTTTATTGAGGTCGTTAACACATTAAAATAAATATACAGTCAACATAACGCAAACACAAATATACGCGCAATATACAAATAATACATAACCTATAACTCGCATATAACATCGTTGAATACGGTTATATTCGACAGGCTATATGTATTCAGCGATGTGCACACGCCGAGTTATAGCGAGTATTATTGTGTGCGTATATTTGTGTTTGTGTTATGTTAACTGTATATTTATTTTAATGTGTTAACGACCTCAATAGAGTGAGAATCTGATGATAACATGATACTTTATTTACCCCGAAAGATAATAATTTCACGGTGTCAGATCGGGTGTACATGGAGGCAATGCGAAACAAGCTCTGTCATCCAGCAGTCGGCCAACATCGTTTAACCAATGGCTTACTGAGTTATACCAGTAAAATTGTGTGGTTCAGCTTCTTCCAATTATTGTGTTCAAGTTATGAAACACCAGTTACAGTTTCTTAGACCCATTAACTTTCTGCTGGGACCTAGCCTATTGTTGCAACTGTACCTTCTCTTGGAGATTTGCTGACCCAAAGATGCGCACATTGTGAGTATTCACATTTCTACAAAGGTGAAATGTCGATTCATCACTGAAGACGACACGATCCAGAAAATCTTATTTGTCATGCAGCATCATATCGTTTGCAAAATTGGCACGTAAACCGTTTTCTTTGAGTTTGTAACAACTGGAAACAATAAGGACGTAGTTGTAAGCGTCTTCTTAAAACTCTCAACACAGACATCACTGGAATTCCTAATTCATGACTCGCCTTACGAACTGATTTCTTGGGGTTACGTGTGAAAGACTCTCTCACTTGTTCAACAAGTTCTTCAGTCACTCTTAGTGTTCTCTTCTTACTCTTCCCTTTGCAAATACAGCCGGTGTCTCCAAACTGATGAACGTTGCAGTGTAACTACAGATTCAGTCTTTTCTAACGGAAGACAGATGAAACAGTGTATGTGTACAGGTGTACCAACAAACTCCTTGAGTTGTTTTTTCATTTGATGTATTATTTATAATTATTAAATGTAAGAATTACATATTCTGTTTTTTCCGTCAATTTTCATTCTCAAATTTCTTTTCAGGTTTCCCTTTGTCATATTCCATAAAAATTTGCACGTAAATAAAACCTTTTGACTCATGAGTCGACTACATTGGATGATGTCCCAGTGCGTACATGCTGGTATGCAGGAATTAGTGGGCGGGAAAGGGTAAAGAGTTATCTACCTGTGTCAATACAGTGTTGTATAAAGAATTGGATTCGAAATTTAGCTTTTCATTTAATAACATGCTACTATCTATTTTGTAATTCTTGTATATTTCGATCTGTTCCAAAGCGTTTATAAACTTTCCCTTTTACTTCGATGTAGTATTTTGAGGGTATTGTCTATGATGTAGTAACAATGGTCAGTCTGGATGGTATGATCAGCAAATTTTGACTCAGTTCTTGTGAGGTTCACACTTTGTTTAGCCGACGGGATGTGTTCTTTAAACCTTTTGTTAAAAGATCTTCCTGTTTGCCCTATATATTTTTAGACAATCACTACATGGCAACTGGTAAACTTCCGTGCCTTCAAATTTGTTTTTTAATTTGGTTTTATTGTTTAGGTATCCCTTCAAATTATTTTTGGTTTTAGAATATTGAAGACGGTAAGTCTCATTAATAATTAGTACCGGTATATCAATATTCGTAATTGCGACTAACAGTTGTTATATTATTTTATAATTGTAAGTTAAAAGTTATATTACAAAGCCTTAAAACTCCGATATTCATTTTGGAACACCCAAAATATATATTATATTATTTTGTATATTATATATAAAATGTATAAAAGACTTTGTTTGCATGTGTATTTGCTATACTCAAATTCTGCATGGTTGTTTCTTAACACAAGAGGCATCTTACAACAAATTATTTCGATTACTTGTGTTTGAAGGGTGAACATGGTGTAACTACCCTAAAATAATAAACATTTAATTCGCTTATTTCCCAAGAGTTTAAAGCGCCGAAATTGGGGGAATTTGTTTCTTATGTAATATATCAAAAAATCAAAGCTCTCACATTTGCCTTATTTCTGTTTATAGGATGAAAAAAGGAGGTGATAACCTCTAAAACAATAAATATTAATTGCTATACTTTCCTTGAAGCAAGAATGCTGAAATTTAAAATATATATAGAAAAAGTAAAACCTTTGCATTTCATAGAATAAAAATACATTCCATTAACTTTCCATAAAGCTGAAATTTGGTACATGTTATTCTTAAGTTACTGTATATATAATAAAGAAAACCTTGTTGTGTTTCGATTATGTGCATCTTAATGGTAAATTAATTATCTACATCTATGTGGCATACATTTTAGGTAGAATTTACGCAAATATATATAGTTATTAACATAGGTAGGTAACAAGGAGTTTGAATACACCTCGAAACCATATTTTTATTTATGAGTGATAAACAGTTGGAAAACATGATTTTTTAACTCTTATTGATGCACAGCTGATCATGTACTGTATATTACTCACAAGTGTGGACCTGAGATTTACAGGCGCTAAGACTGGTGCCGTTGACCACGGCTGTACTAGCCATATCACTAATATGTTTGCGGAACTATCAACCCTCCGAATTCTCAGAAATGCCGACTTTCAAATCCTAGTGGATCACCTCGGTAACATCCTTCAATACTATTGTTAAACACACTTACTAATTTTTAAAATAAAGAAAACTTCCGTGTTTTCAAGAGAAGAGATGCAGACCGATGTTTTTAGAAATGCATTTAAAATAAGGGTACAAACACACAGACTGCGTTGCGTTGCGATGCGATGCGTTGCGTGAAATTTAAAACAAATCCATGTTAGCTTATGGGGCAAGACACACTGAGTGCGCAGCGCTGCGTTGCGGACGGATGTGTGAACGTGCGTGACAGTTTGGAACAGTCGAGTTTGTTTTGCTGGTGCGTAAAGATTGGAATGAAATTATCGAGTCGATGTCCCGTTATCAACAAAATTTTAGTACCTTTGATTACAATCACAGTGATGGATCAGGAGGTGCAGGCAGTGGACCATTTTACCATTAAAGTGACCCGTAATTTCCTGACTGTTTTTTTTTAAAGTTTTGTATAACCATTTAAGTGTGTTTTTTGCGAGATTTGCAAACACTTGATGTTTGACATATAGAAAACAGGAAAAATTTTCTCGTATACTGTAATTTTTGTTAAATACAGTACATTAATGTAGTGTCCTTTAATTAAATATTGTTCTAAGAATGTCTAATTACAATAATTATTGATATTTTCAAGATATTTTTTGTACGTGTGTAAATTAGTATATAAGGTAGAACAATTTAAATACAAACTCATTTTCGCACTAGAAGGAAGAAAAATGTATGTGTACGAAAGACATTTCAAGCTTGTTGTTACTGTATGTAACAGTAAAATGTTTTGTTATCTTCCATTTAGTTTAGTTCAATTCAACAACTTGCTGTCATTTTACTTTATTAAAAGAAAATGACACTTTACTTACTTACACTTACTTTTTAATCACATTAACAATTATTTTCAAACTGTGCTGGCCATAAGCTGTAACTTTCTATTTTTTCATAATTTTGGCTAAAGCCCATTTATAATAATTTTTATTCAGAAATTATATTAAACTGCTTTTTAGACGATGGTTCGAAGAATTATTTCACTTTTCCAAACCCCTCACACACTTCACTTTCCCACTCTCTACGTCGTCGCCTTAAAAACACATAGTTAAATAAATAATTATTGTTTAAACATAGTAAACGATGGCGGTCCTCCTTGCTCAATGCCATCTTCGCAACTGATGTTTAAAACGCAGTGTTACGCATCGCACCAACACGCAGGCAGTGTGTGCGGTTTACGCAAGATTTTGCAACGACCATAAAAGTTTCGCAACGCAACGCAGTCTGTGTGTTTGTACCCAAAGTGACAGAGCAAAACCAATGCAATGTGCCGTGCGGGTTGCTTTCTTTCCAGGTCCACACTCGTGAGTACAGCACAGTATGTAGGCCTAAAAGAGAAAACATTGATTGGTTTGGATGTTACTCACTATGGTAGGATTTTCTGACTAGCGAACTTGTATTTGATGTCATTTTTCACATTGTGTGAAAGTGCAAGACTTAATATTTACCTGATATTTATTTCATTCTTTTAGTAATATCTGCTAGTTATTATAAGTTAGTAAAAATACAATAATAAAACCAAATTAAATAAATTGTAACAAACAACTTTTAAAGCATGAAACAATGTAATTGTACATGGTGTTTCATGAAGTTCTCTCGGAGCTCGTTTGCTGGTGATACCTATACCAAGAGGTATTTGATGGTTTTAATATTAGATTCGCTACTGTGGCAGCTTTGCAACGAAATGCGTTGCAAAAATAAAAAATATGTATAATTATATAAACTTAGCTTCTTCTGTTTTTCAGCCCCACGTTGGGAAAGCCATTTTGCAACGATAAGCGTTGCAAAAATAAAAATATGAAAATAGTATAAAGTGTTAAAAAAAATGGGGTTCGATAAAAGTTTCAAATATAATAAAAAAAATGCTCAAAAATAATAAAAATGCTATATGTGGATTATTCAGCAATTATTAACACCTCTCCTTCACTTCTTTTATCCATTCACCTTAATACATCAAAAATTGTCGTTCATAAAATACCTTGAATCATTAAACAACACCTCTTAGGCCTACTGCCTTACCTCCATAAACAAAAATCACCATTTAGGCCTGCTGCCTTACCTCCATAAACAAAAATCACCATACATTATGTATCTCCTTAACTCCAACGTAGAATCATCTTAATACCACCTTAAGCTCCACCTTACAACTCAGAAATAATAATAAAAAAAATAATAATGATCATAACCTATAATAATCCACATATAACTTCATCTATGCTATGTTAGCATCTGTCTATCCATAATTATTAATTACTGTGAAATATTTATTAAATTAGTTTAACTTTCTCAGGGGTGAATACCTGGCTGCTAAAGTACAAGCTAGTTGGATATACGTGGCTCAATAAAGAAATTCAAGACATCGTGGCAAGACAACTATACGTTTACTCTGACATAATTAAAGAATGATTATTTACAACAAGATATATCAACATTACAAAAATAATTAAACAAACAAATCAATTATATACAATTTTTACAAAGTGTTGTCAACCCTAGCTTGAGATATGACGCAATAGAAATCAAAAGAAGTTACTTTTTAGAACAATTAAAATTTTCATATCTGCAGACTAAAAAATATGTCCTATGGCCATTATTACTTACTGCGTTACTCGTTGCACTGTTTTTTACCTAGGATTTTTTGTTGTTAACACAATTTACACGAAGTGTCTCGAAGCATATCGCGCGTTTTTTGTCAAAGCACATGGCGACCTTTTATTACATCACTTTTCTCAAGATTCACTGCATTGATTCTGTTTTCCACATTTCCACTAACGTAGAAGCACCTCTACCTCCCTTTTAAAAAAGATTTATTCTTATCTTGCTGAAGAAACTACATTTCTTGACGAATTTCACACCTCCTACCACTTACTGTACATACAGTCCATTACCCCATATTGAGTTCTCTCTACGTTCTACTACGTTCCGTGTGTTTTGTCACGTACGCATCGCACCAAGCCTTCTGTATTGAAATTTTTTCAACGCTCATCACAGATGGAGTTTTTTATTAGTCCTGTATCTCGATACATATGCTGATATTGTGACGTGCCTTGTTATATACGCTGACTTGTTATACATGTGTTTGTTTTTTAACTGTTTTTTAGTTGTTAAACTGTTTATTATTCAGAACTCATTCAAACATTTACTTGTCTTTCTTCACCGTTTACTTCAACCGCACTTATTTAAATAACTTCTTATACAGTTCATACACGTTATATATTCTCACCGATTTATATATTTTAAGTCTGCTTTTTTATTTTACCTATTTACTGTCTGCTTATTCTTTATTCTTTATTTATTAAAATGATTCTACTGTAACTATTTTGCGTCATAAACGAATTTATATATATGCAAAAATTATAAATGTTTATTATTATATATGTATTGCGTCATTTTATTTATTTAGACCAAACCTCTGTGCTTTAGACACTATGGGAAACTGCTGATTTATTTTTCATCGTATAGCATTTCTGTTACATGGCTGTCAGTGTTACAGCTTTAACTTTAAAATTAGAACCACTAATTTGTCACTGATATTGTTTAAATTAGGACTGCTCCCATGGCACTGATACTTTTAAAACTGGAATTACTACTAAATAATTAATAAATAAATTTAAAATTAAGGATCATGTAAATTAGACCTGTCTACGGATTGTTTAAAATTACGCCCTTGTCAACGATACATTTAAAATTACCGATATTGTTAATCATTTTTATAATATGCCTACTAATACTTTTTTATAACTGATTATTAGTATAGGCCTAGTATTAATAAAACCAATAAACACATTGTAATAAAATATTGGTTTTAATTTTAATCTTAGATGATTTTACAACCGTTGTCCAGTCGTGGATAACGCACACACCAAAGAAGCTGATCACAAAAGAAACAAATTTTGAAGCAAGAACTATGGCTTACATTGTAGTGTTGTTGAAAATGATTTACTCATTAGATGGAGCTACAGAAAACAAATTATCAGAATTAGCTTCGGAAATGAATAGGTAAGTTTTGTTTATTTATGCTAATAGTAAATCTGTACTGTTGCTAGTATGAAGGTTTCACAAATTCTTTGTAGAATGGAGTTTTGCTAGTAATAATCGGGGAACCAGAAACAGTACTGATTCAATAGGAATTGTACACACTTATTGTCCTGACTGTCAGGTATAACATGTGAAAACAACTATATGCAGTAATTTTATCAAATTTATTCACCACAGGAGACCTTAAACTCACAACGTAAATGTCCGAAAGTATTAATTTAAGTCATCTCTTTTACAGGTCGCCATTGAGACAAGGTGAACAAAAGTTGTTTGTCTTGACAGATTGGATGCAATACATAGAGTGTCGTAAATCTGTTGTATCAAGCTTTCATCATGTAACTAGACGAAGTCTATGTAAGTACCTTCCTCTACAGGACTCTCGGCTGTTCCTGGATCACTATGAACAAACTACATTCAAACCTTCATCAGATAATATAAAAACAGGTGAATTAATTTACTAGTTAGAAAATCTAGTAGAGATACCGGCGCGAATGCTGGCACTTGAGCAAACCGATACTAACCTGACTAAAAACATCAGTACCCGGTACATCTCTGTTTAACACATTCACTGCTAAGGACGCATATGTGAGCTTTACACTGAACACTATGAGAAGCGGCCGACGCGCAGTGCATTGCGTGCTTCGCATTCCAACCCCCGTATTTTCAAAACACAGTGCATTGCGTGCTTCGCACGCCAACCCGCATGTTGGGAGTATTTTCAGCCCAATTTTAAGCCTATGTGCTACGGGCGTACATGTACGTCTGCTTTCAAATTTTAGTGATTATTACGTAGAAAGGTTAAAAAATATAAAATAAAGTAATTTCTATTCATTTAGGCTATGGATGAGTCACATTAGAAAGCGGTGTGGGAAAATGTTTTTTTTTTCTCCACTTACGCCTTTTTCCCACACCCCCGGACCATCTCGCCAGGGCGAGGAAAAGTGCCAGGATTCATGCCGATATCTGTAGTTTTGGTAAATTTTTTCACCACAGTCCTCACATAACGCCCAATAAAAATGACAAGATTGAATTTTCATATTTTTCAACATTGGAGCCTCTGGCGAACATCAGTTTAAATATATAACTGATTTATTTATAAAAACTGTTTATAAAAAATGTATTTGTTTGTATATAGGGGGTAATCTCTGGAACTACTGAACCAATTGAAACATTTTTTTAAAATAAAAAGCTACCCTATCCCAGAGTAACATAGGGTAGAATTCATTTTGATAAAAACATCTTTTATTTTCTATATTTGCAAATTTAGTTAGAAGATTTTTGGGCACTAAACCCATAGCATCTAGCAGCTGTAACACCAATAAATAAACAACATTATGAAAAACAAAAAACCACAATTGAAAGATGAATAAATTTTACCTCTTTAGTCTTTTTTAATTAGTATAGATTATGCCTAACCTAAAATGAGCTACAAGCAATGCGTGGCCGGGTACAGCTAGTATCTTTATAAAATTCTAGAAAATAATTTACAAAATAACAATTTTGAGCATTGCGAACGAATGCGTTACCTGATTTTAATTTTCTTACCGCAGAAATTCATGGTTTTTAAAGGGCTTCAATTGATGTATCACATGCCATTAAAAATTATTGAAGGGCGAGGCGCTTTTGGGATTTTGTAAACTTTTTTTCTAAGGTTTCCCCTGAGTGTGAAAAACATTCCGAGATTATATTTTGCATATTATCTCTTTCCGTCTTTTAAATAATATAAAAATAACATATTTGAGCATAGTGAACGACTGTGTGAGTCAAATTTTATTTTATTTGAAAGATTAGAGTTACAAAAATAAAAATTAATTTTAATTTTAAAAAGTCGAAAGATTTCAAAGTCCACAAATTTTTTTTTTAAAGTTACTATTTATGTAAGATAAGAATTTATTTAATTATTATTATTTAATATTTAATTTCATTTATTATCATTTACAATGTTTCATTTAGTTAAAAACTTTAAAAAATTACAACCTCAAAATTCAAATGTCAACAAACCTTAAAAAATATTTATGTCCCAGATTAAACAAAGCAAAAATGGATGTCCTCTACTTATGAAACTCTCATCATTACATATTATATCATATAACTTCTCTGACATCTCAGTCCCAGACAGGGCCGGATTTAAGATTTGAGTGGCCCGGGTCCCATTTTGGTGAGAGGTCCATTGTTTCAACATGTTGCATATTGTAATAAAAAAGTTTTTTTACAAAATTTATTTTCGCAGAGAAATTCAGTTAAAATTATGAAATTTTTTCATTAAAAAGTATAGTATAACATAACTAACAAATAACACCTAAATATATTACAAATCAGCGAATAAATAACGTTATAACCATTACAGTCCAGGCACTTTCCTTAATTTCCATGCTGCAAAATCGCTGATGATGTCACTGAAGTCCAATTCACGCTGTACATCCGACTCGATGCTCATGATAGCCAAATTTACAAATCGTTCCTACTTCATGGATGTCCTTAATCGGTTTTCAATTAATTTGAGTTTTGAGAAGGAGCGCTCTAAATGTTTGGGAAAGTGTCCTGCACACCCCTTTTCATGATAAACCAGTATATGAATTTTCAGTGCTGATATCTTTTGGCACCTCGTCTGTAAATATATTGGCAAATGTTACAAACTGACACAGTTTGTCGATAAGTGTAATGTCCAAGTCATCTGAATAAGACCTGACGAGTTGCTCTGCACGGCCTTAAGCTCGTCTGAAGACAATTTTTTCAGATGGCTACAAAGAATCTCTTACTAAAACTTTATGTACAAAAAATAAATATACATCTCTTATATAAAATGCAATGTCCTGACTGACGATCAACGTAGAGCCGATTCTATTAAAGCTAGAGACTTGAAATTTGGAAGGTACATCTGTCCAATAATGTAGAGGCGTACTAAGAAAGGATTTTGCAAAATTTTGAATTTAAAGGGTAGAAAATGCGAAAATTCATCCCTCCCATAAGCAGTCATATAACAGATGAAACAGCTGATTCGTATTTATTAATGTGTTATTCTGGTTACTATGGTGATAATTCCAAACTCTTTCAAAAAAAGTGTGTTGATTTTATAATAATAGGTCTAACCTAAAATTGTGTTAAACCTTTGGTCCAAATAAGCTGTTTTATTTATAATGTGTAACAATAATATAATGTTAAATTGTAATATTAGATGTTTGAATTATTATATTTCATAGGTTTTAAAGACCTAACCTAAAATTGTATTAAACTTTTGATTCAAATCAGTTGTTTTATTAATTATGTGTAACAATCATTAGGCCTATGTTGAATTACACGGGATACGAATTACAGGATGTTGAATTACACGGGATACGAATTACAGGCTTTCAAAGTTTCAAATTAAGCAATAGCGAAGCATTGCCGGGTTCACTAGTCTATTATAATTACATACATCCACATTTGGGATAAAATACTTCCCGAAATCTATCAGAACGGAAATAATAATATTAAAAACATTACAATATATACTCTGTAGGTTCTATAGCTGTGGCAATTAATTTAAGTTGTTGATCATTGTGATTTATATAATTTGTTCTTATTAACCAATCTTTGCAATTAAAACATTTTTAAAGTATTACAGGTTTTTATATCCTAAAAACCTAGGTGTTTATATGACCTAGATAGTAAGGTCATTCTCATCATTGCCCCTTCGTATGAAAAATAATTTTAAAAATAAATAAGTGAAAGGTAAAATTAAAAAAAAAAGGAAAAGAGCTTCCCCTTGAACAAAATTGTTTGTACAAAATATTTCTGCATGGTCACTAACAGTTTCAATGCTGTTACATTTGATTATTTTAATAATTTGTTTTATATAAATAACAATGTCTTACATAAAGCATTCAATCAAAATATTTTGTTGCTAGTCAAAATGTCAATAGCTTTATACATCTGAAAAAAATAACGCTTTATCACTGATTTTGACTGGTGTAGAATTAAACAAGGTATTCTTATGACACAAGGAATAGAAATAAGATAAATGTTCCACAAGTCAGATTCACAAAATCTCAAGCCTACTTTGGTCAGATTGGAGTAAAGTTATTCAATATGACGTTGAGCATCTGCCCAGGGAAAAATTCAAAAATGATTTACAGACCTGGCTCAAGGCAAAAGCCTTGTACAGTACAACAGATTTGACAATTCTATAAAATCCTGGCACGGAGTCTGTTGAAATTGTGGCAAATTAGTTATTGGTCTGTTGGTCTAGTGGTGGTTATTGTAATACAATGTGTAAGTTTTCATTGCCTTATGTTGTATATCTATTTATATCTGAATATGTATATAGTTGTAAGTTTTAAAAATATTGTTTTTATAGTTTTAAGACAATGTCTATTGCAGTTTTAAGATTGTTTAATGACAGTAAAAATAAATAAATAAAATAAACAAGTTTATTTTTTTTTTTTAAATAAAGTTATTTCAATTTTGCTTCAGTAATAGATGAAGACTGGAGAAATGCTGTTCAAAGGTCTCTGAGTAAACTGGACACTGAAGATACAATAGAGGACAATATTATTAGATTTCCAGCAACTCTAACACCATTGTATACATACTGCAGGCAACTGATCACCGAGCATAGAGATAAACTGTTTGATAAGGCAAAAAATATATTAGATCAAGATTTTACAACACATACAACGTCCTTTCTTTTTAACCCTAAAAGGTATGTAGTAACTGGCAACCTTTGTTTGTTTTTTTGGATTTGGCAAATATGTCATCATCTGTATGTATAAGCGACTACGTCTTGACCGACTGACAGAATCTACGTAGAGCAAACACTACTTAAGATAAAAATACAAAAATTTGGTCTTGGACACACACTAAAAATCTTGCAAATTTTTATTTTAAAGCATAAAAATATTGAAAATTCGGAGATTTACTCCCAGCCCTATAACAAATAAAACAGCTGATTCGGAACAAAAACTTAGGAACACATGTTTGTTGAATGCATTTACTTTAATGCATCCAACTTGAAAATTTTTTAGAATCAGGCTATTATTCTTCATAACCAAAATTTTTTTGGGTTAGGTTAACCCTCCCAGTGCCCTGGTTATAGCTCAAATTGGTGAACCGGTTTTTAGTGTTTTGCAAGCATATTTTTAAAAAATCACCAAATATAGTAATTCTTTAAACAATAATTTACCTCATTTGGCTCCGCTACGTGACTTCTTTGCTTCAGTTTTCCTGACGCGTTTCAGAGCTTGTGCCCCATCCTCAGAGAATCACTCACTCGAGATCGTCAACACATTAAAATATAAAAGTTACACAACATATTACACAATACAAACACACAACACAAAGTTACAACACGGTGGGTACCGTTACACAGTCCATGGACGACTGACGTTTCATGCCTAATACTTAGCAATGGGTCTACATACATTGTTTATTCAAGATTGTTATCATGCATTTTGATTGCTGTGTCCTATATTAAGTTCGAAGGAAAGCATAATTGGTCATTCAATAGTAAGTACTTATTACCTTTAAAGGCTTTATAGATCTCATATTCTTCGATGGCATCCATATATTTGCCTTTACTGCAGATATGTAACGGTTCCATATTTGTATTGAAATCGGTGTACGAGTGGTCTTCGTCCACCAGGTGGCGTGCGTAATTTGACCTAATGCCATAAATGTTCTTTTTTGGCAGATGTTCTTTAAATCTTTGATGAAATGTACGTCCTGTCTGCCCTATGTAGAATTTAGTGCAATCGTCACACTTTATTTTATAGACACCAGTTTTATTCTAAAGGCGATTCCCGTTTCTGATATAGAAGTTTTTTGATATTATTATTACTTCGAAATGACATTGTGATATTAAGTGTTTTTAAATTTTTCGACTAGATCTTGGGTAAAACGTTTCCGTAATCGCTTGCCATTTAATACCTCTTTTCTTTAGGTTTCATTAATGTGGATTTCCTTTGTCTTTTTGCTAACATTCTATCAATCATGCGACTATCAAAACCATTAGCTGTGGCAATGTATTTAATGATGTTGAGTTCCTCCGTAAATTCCTCCTTATTTAGGGGTATTGTCACCAATCTGTGCACCATGGTATGATAAGCAGCTGTTTTATAAGAGATAGGGTGATGTGAGTCAGCTTGTATTGTGGTATCGGTAGTTGTAGGCTTTCTGTATATGTTATACCGGAGCTTGTCAGAATCTTTAATAATCATTACATCAAGAAAATGTAGTCTATTGTCAAGTTCCGTCTCACTTGCAGATATGTCGACGATACATTCATAATTTTCAATGGGACATTTAGACAACTGGAACTCATGAAAAATTATATGAATAGTATAAACACCAAAATGAAATTCACATTTTGATCGTTTCTCGAAGTTTCCAGAATGTTCGAGAAACTTGTCTGCTAGTAAGACTGTCCGTATGTGCATCCTGTTCTTTTAAAACCTCGTATTATTTAAATTTTGTATTTATCACTTCAACTGTCCTTTTCTATTAAATATTTTAAAACTGTCTGCTTTACAACAAACTATTACTTAATTTGAAATTAACTGTCTGTTTTACAGATACTATTTATTAATTTATTTCTCTGTGATGACCATTGATTACAAGTAGTAAAATTAAAAATAATAATAATAATATTAATATTTTCTTGATTTATACGCATTTAAAGAACTGCATATGTTACAAAAATTACCAAATAATTTATACATACTGAACATTAACTTAGAAGTAGAAAAGAGTGAGCTCATCCACCGAACGCACATACCTCAGCAACAACAAGTTCTTTATGTCTGATTTAGCTAAATTGCTTTTAAACTGACAACATATATATATATATTTTTTTTTCATTTCTTTTATTACAATATGAAAACCAAACAAAACAAAATGATTTATATAGCAATAGAAAAATATAACTCACTTTAACAACATAACTAGCAAAATAAATTGAAGTGTGACACTATAATACATTACTTAAGATAAAATTCACAAAAAAGAAAACCAAAAACAATATTACTTCTAAATCCTAAAAAAATAAAAAACTTAATATAAAAAACAGAAAATTTTAAAAGAAAAAAGGATTGAAATAATGCAACCTCCATGGGTCTGCCCATTTTGAGGCTGCATATCTCTCAAGTAAAAGATAAAGAAAAAACAGAGGTCAAGATGTCACCATTTACACTATGTAAGAATGGCTCGAAAATGTTTGAATTTTAAAATCCTTAAAAACACATCGGCATGACTATGCTTTAATTTTTAAATAAGTTTTACTTAATTTTTGAAAGACAAGTACCTGTTTAACTTGCTGCTTGTTAGAATTTCCCCATACTGTTC
Source organism: Philaenus spumarius (assembly GCA_018207615.1). Lineage (NCBI taxonomy): Eukaryota > Metazoa > Arthropoda > Insecta > Hemiptera > Aphrophoridae > Philaenus > Philaenus spumarius. The sequence continues at coordinate 486,390 of JAGFPH010000443.1, read as the reverse complement.
GCCAATAGAATAGTTGTCCACCATACTGGAAAATCGTAACTATTTAAATAAAATTTTGAAGTTTTTGATTAATTTTGAAAATTTCAACGGTGATAAAGATAAAGTGATTATTCTGTCTATTGTTTGTAGATTAGTCTACAACACATATTTACTAATTCATTTTCCACTTGGATTCCCGTTAACTTTTCTTTGTTTTAGCTCGATCGCCCTTGGTCTGAACTGCCACCTCGATATACTACTACAAGCAGGTATTGCTAACACTTGTGTTGTAGAAGATTTTATGCAACAACGAGAAAGTGTAGGACATTTGACTTTAAATAAGAAATATGTAAGAGTTCAAATTCTATCCAAAGGATGTACTAAAGTAAAGGAAAAAACAACTAAAGTAGACAAAACCGAAATGGATATAAAGGAAAATGAAAGTGACTTTTCAAATATTGTTGATGACAGTTCCGATGAAGAAGAAGAGTTTCATGATGATAGAACCGTGTCTGATTTAAGCGGTGGATTTCCTTTCTTGAATGAAACTGAAACTAAAGTAACTCTTCCCTTGTATGAAACAAGACAGACTTATTGGTTATGTCATAAAAAGATTGAATCCAACGATGAATTTGACGATTTTGCTGCCGATGTGTTTCCGTCTACGTTTTTATGGTTGCTTAGAGAATGTGCGAGTGTGGTCGGTATAACTATTAGAGAACTTAATGAAGAAATTATATTTCTTGAGAGGAAGAAAAATTTATTTACCAAAAGTTTTCGTTCTTTAAGAAAACGAAAGAAGCTCAGTTTATGAAATCATAAATAAAAACAATAACTTTGTATAATAATACTGTGGAGTGTCTCATTGCCTTGTTCCTTTTTTGTGAGAGTTCCATTTTGAGTTGAGACAATATTCAAAGATGTTTTTAACGTTGGAGGAAGTACGGTGAGTTAAAAAAATTGAGGTAAGTAAAATTATAGTAGGCCTATTTTAAATCTATAGTAAGTGTAACGTTTTTTTTGAAAAATGGCCAAGTTTGTGATGTACTGTTACAAAATTACGGTTCTGTAACTGACTTATCAAAAATTAAGGTTCTTTAGTTTTTAAATTTGGGTTCTGTGTATGTTTCAACAAAATTAGAGTTGTGCAGTTTTAATAAAATCAGCGTCCATGTCGTTTACCAATATTGGAGTTCCACTGCAGTTTAAAAAAAAATGTCCGTAGTAAGTTTAACAATATTAGGGTCCCCTAGTAGTTTTTAACAAAAATAGGGTTCATGGTCAGTGTTAACAATATTAGGGTTCGACAGTAGTTTTTAACGAAAATAGAGTTCATGGTCAGTTTTAACAATATTGGGGTTCCACAGTAGTTTTTCACAAAAATAGGGTTCATGGTCAGTTTTAACAGTATTAGGGTTTCACAGCAGTTATTAACAAAAATAGGGTTCATGGTCAGTTTTAATAATACAGTAGAGACGATTATCCGAAACAATTGGGGGTGGGGGGATTGGTGGGGTGTAGTTTACTTCCTTTGTTGAGGGTAGTAGGATGGGTGGAACGCAAATAAAACACGTTTTTGGACTAGAATAATACTTTGATTTAAGTTTATGTATAATACATGCTGTAGCCTACATATAAAGTAGCGATTGCTCATACAGTACATAAACTTGTTTTGGTTTACTGACTTATATATGATAAAAACTACAAAATTAACCTAAAAGGAAAAGTCGAATATTTTTGTTTGCTTACGTTTTGAGGTTTGTTTTTTTGCCTCCAAGTCTCGTAGGCGTTTCAAAGAGAGCAGCTGCACATCATTTGTCTTGCTGTTGCAACCATGTAATAGCAGTCTCGA
>JAGFPH010000443.1:448908-484549 GCA_018207615.1 Philaenus spumarius | reverse complement strand
TTGAATTCCCAACACCAAACTCCCAAGTAAACTTGATCCACTTGCACTTTTTTTTAATCGTTCTACAATTTTAAGTTAGTCAGAATATTAAGGACAATTCGTTTACATTTTGCCGACATTTCTAGAAGTCATACAGCACAACAAACAACAGCACCGACAGTTAAAACAACACTGATGTCAGTGACACAAATGAGGTTAGGTGGACGTGGAACAGTGAAACGGACCTGACTGACGCGCGCTCGTGTAATGTTGGCGTGGCATGAATTTTTAATCTTTCGGTTTACCGACATTTCGGATGACCGGCGCTCTACTGAATTAGGGTTCACAGCAGTTTTTAACAAAATAGGGTTCATAGTCAAAATTAGGGTTTTAGTTCAAAATAGGGTGGTTTTAACATGGTTAGGATTTCAAAGCTGTTTTAATAAAACTGGTTCTGTATATGTTTTGAACAAAATGATGGTTTCAACAAACAAATGTATATGTTCAAACAAAATTGAAATCATACATAGAGAAGTTTCACATCTTAAAATTAAAATGCTTTGTTATCCATTTATCCACTATTTTGAATTTTAAAAAACCCATTTATATCTATTGAGCAGTGTTAGAAATTTTGCATAGTGCTTAGTGTAAGAAAGACCCAATTTGCAAAAAATAATTCATCTTTGTTCTTTATTCATCTCAAAATAGCGGACATTTAATTAACTAGAACCAAAATTACTTTAAAATAGTTATCAACAGGCAATGAAAATTTCTCCTTTTTACTTTCTCCACCCTATACGTAGTATATGGAGAAAGTATTGTTTTCGTAAAAATGTTCGAATTTAAATTTTCAGTTGAATTATCTGTTTTGGTGCTCCCAGAACCCCCAAAACTTGTTTAGTGCAATTATCTGTGTTGGTGCTCCCTGAACCCAAAAATATTTTTAGTGGAATTTTTTGTTTTGTTGCTCCCTGAACCCAAAAACGTGTTTTTAGAGTGGTGTCTGTCTGTCTGTATGTATACATGACCAGAGAGAACACTATTGGTCCGATTTTCATGAAATTTGGTATGTAGGTACTAAACCCTAATATCTCCAGGCGTTTTTTTCATTTTTTGGAATTTTTAATTTTTAAGGGTAATTTACCCCTAAAACCCATAAAAACCGACAAAAATTCAAATTTCTCAAAAACGGCTCTAACGATTTTGATCAAATTTTCAGTATTTATAGTGCTTAAGATGTCAAACAAAATGACACCACCCGCTTTTATCAAAACTTCGGCGTTTTATAATTATGGGGAAATGTTTAAAAATAAACAAGTTTGTGTTGTCAATCTAGCATCGCGGCGGCCGCACGGGGTAGCACCACGGTAGGGAGCACGGCCAGTAATTCAAAGGTCGCGCGATCGAATCCCGCCTGGGACAATATTTTTTTTATACGATTGACATAGGTAGAATATTATTTTTTTGTTTTGTTCTAAAAAGTAGTAAAAAATAAAATGATTAAAAGCAATATTATTTTGACTACAGTAAGTTGGGAGAAAGTTTGTGTCAGTTAACTGATACCGATTATTTATGTATTGAATGATACTGTTCTCAAAAAAAATCTAACGAACAATTACTGAAATACACGGTGTATTGAATAACATTCGCTCGATTACTCAGTCATATTGGACGCACCCATTCATTTGAGCAAATTTACATTAAATCAAGCACTCAAATTTCTAAAACAAAGTGAATTGCATTTTTTATTTTCCATAATAGCATTTAACTCTTAATAGTCCAGACAAATTAGATTTTTTGCTACTTTTTCGTCCAACTTGGCCTTCCAACTCTTTTGTCTTTCATTTTACAGGAAATTTGTTAGAATTGAAGTTGTAGAGCATTAAATGTCCTTCAAGAATATACATTCTTGCCAAGAATAATTATAAAATGGTGCAGAAAACCCTCTTATATTTGATAGTTTATATTCAAGCATTTAAATGTTAGAGCGTTTTGAATATTGGGGTCCTTTTTGAGATTATGCTTGTAAACTGAGTATTTTGTTTCCGTTTTAGGGCTTTAACTCTCTATATTACGTTATTTAATGTTTAAGTCATTAGAAATAGTATTTAATACCCATATAACTAATTATATATTTATAGAAAATAGAAATATACATTCATACATATACATATTTTTTCTGCCAAAAGTGCAATGTTTGTAATCAGTTATTGTCCAACACTATACCTAGCACGTTTTTTACGTGTTAGCAGATAAAATGGGTCATGTATATATTAAGGGTTCCACCTAATGTGTCCCGAATGAGCGGTATCCACTGTAAATGCATGTCGGAACCTATATACCAAGATGCAAGAAGACTTCTAGTTAAAAAGTGATCACTAGGAATGAGAGTAATAAATTATAACCCAAACTCAAATTATATTACAATTGTTTTTATTGACTGAATACTTTAAGTAGCTAACAATGCCAAAGTAAAAACGAGATTTACACATTCAAATTTCCGTTTACCCTTCCATCCTATCAAACATTTCAAGTTGTTCATATTTCTCACCGTCCAGCTCTTCCAACTCATCTTGAACGGAAGCACTGTACAAGCTCCATGGCAATTGCCTCAGCCTGAGGCACAACAACAAGATATGGAGTTGAGGACACTGCCAGGTGCAGTAGTGGCCTTGTTCTTAATAGGAATCAGATATCTCCCATTTTCTATTGTCCAACCCCAACGATCAGGTTCGAGAGATTCATTTCCAAACCACTGTTGGGCCTGTAGAAACACTCTGCGGCATCTTTTGTAGGTGGCAATGAAAGCAAGTTTGCTTTCATCTTGGGCGATGATTTGATGAAGAATAAGAACCTGTGAATAGAACATTTATTTATCAAACAGCAAGCTTCAACGGAGTTAGTACATGCAACACAAAATGAAATGTACCTATGATGATTGAGGTGGGGTGGGGCCTGGTACATCAGTAGGATCATTTATTCTCCAGCTTCAATGTTTCCAGGCGTGAATGTTGAGTCGTAAAACACTACAGAGTAGTTTTTGCTTTCGTTTGGATACCGCTGGAAACTTTTGACTATGGCTGTTTTACTTTCCCATAAATCGTAGAAGTGGTGTCGCATTCAACTATCTTAAATATTTAAAAGAAATTATTCCTTCAATTTTGTTGTAAGATATTGATTATCTTAAATATTTTTTAAGGCCAAGACATTTTTAACTACATCCAATATTATCTGTGATAATTATCTGCTCTGCTAAGATCGCCAAGTCTTGTGTACCGTTTTCTGCCTACGGACCACTTTCGAATTGGTATATAATATATAATTACTATATTTGGCGAATTTTTGAAAATATGCTTGCAAACGCCCTATAATATATGTAAATGCCCTTGAACGTATGCCCGCCCTATAATAAAACACAAATCTCAATAATAGACAACAAAATTGGATAGGCAACAACCTAAAACGGCTAAAACACAACTTACCTTTAAGTGGGTCCTTAAATTGGAGGCAGAAATTGCTGAAGCCTTGATTGTTTTAAATTTTGGTAAACACAATAGGCATTTAAATGTTAAACTATTTCCCTCCCTTGTTATTTGTTCATAACAGTTTGAAATGACTGGCCACAATAAAGCACTATTAACAATCACTAACCCACTAAATAAAATCTAAACTGTCAATCACCATAACAGGGCAAAACAATTAAACAACTTATACTAAATTAACAAAACTATCCAACTGTAATAATGGCATGCGTATACCCAAGGGCTAATTGAATGACACTGATGGGTGTGTTAACGGAGTTGTTTGTTTGTTTATGTTACCGTTAGCTAATAGCCCAGGTACCTTATACACCCCACCCTCTTATAGTTATATCTTTCTTTAGTTACCCCACCCCTTCCGGTCGGCCAATAAGCAATAAATAACCCAAACTAAGGAATATTGAATGTTGTCACGTCAGGCTCACCCACCCGGTCGGCATTTCCATTGTGACAAATCTTTCCGGGCATCCGCCAAATGAATTAACTGACGTTAGTTTTAATCGTTAACCAATATTTTAACGATTAAGAGTTAAAAGTTAATCAGTTTTAAAACTAACGATTAAGTTAAAAGTTACCCATATTTTTAACGATTAATTTTAATCGTTAATCCCAAGTCTGAATATTAAACATATTTATTAGAATGTCTGTTAGAGTCAACAAATAAAGTAAAAGACGGTCTAGTGATTAGACTTAGTTTATAAACAGTTCACTTATCTATTCCCATACAATAAAGTAAAAAGTCCACGGTTGAACTTGTATCAGACCACTGCACTTTAAAGCCAAGCACATAAATATTTACTGAAAGGATAATAAACACTTTTCACATATTCCATCAACCACAACAACACATTCACAGACAGAAACACCATGAAAAACAATAAATTTCAACCACTTAAAATCCACCAGATTCTGGAGCCAGGCAAACACACAACCACCTTGTTCAAAATAACTGACTCAGTAACACAGATCAATAAGACATAACAGACACTGTTTGTATTTTTTATTTTGTCTAATCATATTCAACGAACATCACTCTGAAATCTATTAGAAGTTTCGTGATCCATGGAATCGTCTAACATGTGTTTTTGCATTTAAAGGCGCAACTCACGATTAGATATTGGGTCGTTCCGCATTTAAAGGCGTTAGACTGATGTTAAGGGTTAAAACTTGAGGAAATTTTAATGATAGTTTGGATCTTTCAGGTTTTTTATGAAAATCAGGTGCAGATCGAGCCTCCCAACCAAAATTATTAAAATGCAATCACTTTCAAATATTGAATAATTTTTTAGTTTTTGGTTGTACCAGCTGTTAAATCTAGAAAGCATGGTTCTAAATCTAATCTGTGTATTGTATTTCTTATGACTTGACAATGGAAGCATAGAGTAAGCTTCCGAAACCGGTCGTCGCCAATTAAAGGACAGAACTGTTGACGGTACGCAAGGTATGTAACCTAGTTTATTACTAATTACAGTTTAGGAGACAAACAGTTGTGTATAAATTATGTGCTATTCAAGCGAAAGCTGCCTATGAATATAAGAAATTGAAATTGAGAGTGATGAACGCTAACTTGGATATTAGATTTAATAGGGCATGTCTAAAACTGCGCGTATTCCCGAATTACGTACTTGTAAATATAAAGAACACATCAATCGCTGCACGTAAGACGAAAACACAGGCAATGACATTATGGGTAAAAAATTAAATAAAATTCCTATATAAGAAAACAGATGAACTCAACTTTTTGTTATACAAATCACATTTGAAACTGGCCTATTATCTTCATCCGGGTATTAGGGATTACATATTTTCTATTATTGACAAACAAATAAGTAGGAGTTTCTATAAAAAGAAACAAATATAGGCTAAAAAAATCCATAGGTTAGTTGAACACGAAGCAAATAAGGCTGCCGCTCTTGTAAATATAGATCATGTTTTTCACCCCCGCGTTGTAAACTAAACGGATGTTGTATTCACTGATGACGAAATGGATGTTTTGAACAAAGGGTTGAAACATAATTTACCAAAAATGTCGTTTAAAAGTAACATAGTAACGGAAATCATTAACGCAGAAACTGCAATCAATTATGTAAAAGACGATCAAATAAGGTCTGTGATAAGACTTGTAGTTAATGACAAAGTTATGTCAATAGTCAATGATAGGAACATTAAAAATACGCGTACCAAACGCACGTTACTACACGCAGAAAATGTGACTCTTGATAATATTAGGAATAAGCTAGCTGAAACAGATTGCATTTTAACTAGAGCTGATAAAGGTCAATGCACTGTAATTATGACATCAGAAGACTATTCAAATAGAGTAAATGATTTTATCCGTGATAATTCTATAGATAACGTTCTGAATGATCCTACTAGCAAGTTCCATTCTAATCTTAAGTCAAAATTAAATCAAATTGTTTATTTAATAAAGATGAAATAAGATTCTTGAAAATGATTGATCCCAGAGCACCAACACTTAGGGGCATGCCTAAAATTCACAAAGACGGCCTACCGATAAGACGGTGATGAATTTTACTACCGCTCCATCGTACAGGACGGCTAAAAAACTTGATAAAGTCGTACGTGCGAACGTAGTGCTTAGTAATGACCGCAGCATAAAGAACAGCTTGGATCTCGTTAATTCGACAAAAGACTTCAAGTTTGATAAGTCCCATACCATGGCGTCTTTTGACGTAGTTAATCTATATACAGTAAAACCTCTTATATCCGGATCAGTGTGGCGCTGGGCGATCCGGATATCAAAAAATCCGGATTTGAGGGAGTTTTTTTTTAATATGGGTAAATTGGTTGAAATTAGGGATGGGTCGATTCTCGATACCACCGATACTTTAGCTTTGGTATCGGCATCGAGAATCGATAGCCGAAACTCGATACCGATTACCGATACCAAGAAATACTCAGTTGTCAGAACTGCCCGTTCTCGTATAGACTCCGTGAATGTAATCTCCGGTATTTGCAATCGCATTCTTTGTATTTTAACTCAATTCAGCATTTAACAATAAATAACAGTAGGGAAAATGTAAAACATTATTAATTTTATGTAAGTAGACATTTTCCCCAGTAAAATGTTTTAGGCAATTGTTTCCTTTCTTAAGTAAACGCTTCTTGATTTATTTTTATTCATGCGTATGCTGTTATTTGTACACAAGAAGTCTAGAGTAGGCTCAAGGTCAAACACTTATTGATTTGTTTGTTATCGTGTCTATAGAATTAGGGTGTCTACTGTGAAGAAAAATAACACATTTTATAGATCGGTAACAAAAGTATTTAAACTTTAAAGTAATAATTTTATTTGTTTGAAATCGGGTAAAACTTGTTGGAACTTACGTTACCCGTGATTTATGATTTTTATGGGAGTCCTGACGGAATTCCTTTGTTTTACTTTTTATTTAACCAAGCACTTAAAGACACTGTTAAACAAGTTGCAAAAGAAATCGAACGAACTGCCAAACATCTCGCATACAACAGAACTGACTACTACAGTATTACTATTTCCGGAGGGGTGAAGCTGTGAGATGGGTAGGCACATTATTTGTAGTGTAGTGACCTTTACCTTGGCCACCTCTCCTAACGCTCGCTTTCTCCGAATTCGTGGAAACAATTTCCTACAGCCCAACTCAAAAACATCATTCGCTACTGCAGTATTTAGTCGAAAATATTCATTTTTGATAGATATATTTATAATTTTTTACTACGCCGGATATCGGAGGTTTCGGATATGAGAGGTTCGGATTAGAGAGGTTTTACTGTACTAACGTTCCCGTTGCCCTTACTCTGGACTTACTAGAACAAAATTTAAGGAATAACTCTAATTTAGAACCGGAAGCTATTAAGGAACTGTTGCACCTACTGCGCACTGTTCTTCAACAGAATTACTTTTCTTTTAATAACAAATTTTATATACAGAGAGACGGTTTAGCGATGGGGTCCCCCCTCTCGAGTATCCTGTCCGAAATATATCTTAATCACATTGAAAACTCTTACATCTTTTCACCGAAGAACACGCACGCAAATAGGATTTCACTGTACCACCGTTACGTTGACGACACTATTATGTTCTATAAGGGTAACAATAGACAATTGGGACTACTTAATAATTACTTGAATGGTATAGCCCTCAAATTGAAGTTTACACTGGAGATTGAGGCAGGTACTAAAATTAATTTCCTTGACCGGACTCTAATAAAACAGGATGGTAAACTTATATACAATATATACCGCAAACCATCGGTTACGGACCACTCGATTCACGCCACTTCGTACCACCCCATGTCACACAACCGCATTCCACAGCTTAACGAAACAGACTTCTGACAGTGCCCCTCGATAGGGATGGCTACAATTCTGAGCTATCTGTGATTAAACACTTAGCTGTAGCAAATGGTTACAACAGCACAGTAATAGATAGTATCATCCGCAAGCATATTAATAAACGTAGGCAGATTGCAGTACCCAAACCTAAACAAAAATATGGATGTGTCGAGTATGGAGGTAAATTACATTATACTATTAAAAATGAGTTGAGGAAACAGAACGTCACATTGTCCTGCAGGACCTGCAACAGACTAAAAAGATTATTGGGACGCAGAACGAATGACAAAAAGAAGGACGATTTCCAACAAACAGGAATCTATAAAATCAGGTGTTCGGACTGCCCTAAATTCTACATCGGACAAACGGGTCGGGCATTTAAAACTAGATTTTGCGAACATATCCCTAGAAAGTTCCAGTTAACACAAAAATCTACGTTTGCTGAGCACCTCGTACAAAATTGCCACAACGTTGCAGATATCAATACCAACATGAATATTCTACACAAATGCCGAAAGTCTCCTTTTATGTCAAGTTTGGAGGAAATGCACATGTACAATGCATTTAAATACAATGCCGACAACACCCTGAACGAGAAATTAAAATATAATTCTAACGTGTAGTTCAACGCCATTAACCGCATAAATACACCGAGCCCAGGGAGTAAGATAAGCAGCAAACAAGTGGATAGAGGTAGCAATCACGTGGAGGTTAGTTCCGTACGACCAGCTGGCCAGCATGCGTGAAGTGTGTCGTGTGTTTTATATTTTTTATTTATTAATGTTGGACATGTGTTATTTTATTTAGTGTTAGGTGTGCTTTTTGTTGTTTGTGTTTTATATTTCTTATGACTTGACAATGGAAGCATAGAGTAAGCTTCCGAAACCGGTCGTCGCCAATTAAAGAAAAGAACTGTTGACGGTACGCAAAGTATGTAACCTAGTTTATTTCTAAATCTGGGATTTACTGGATTGGTAGTGTGATCTACCTCATTATATCAATGCTGACTCAAGGTTTGGGTACTCCAGATTATCAAACTTTTTTTTAAAACATGGTTTGAATAAGGAAAAATAAGTAAAAACTACAAGTGTTAGAAAAATGAATAATAGTTGTTTATTTACATAAAACAACAAACATATTTTGTAAATTAAAATCTTATTAGAGTATTAAAGAAAGTTTTGGCACAGTTCAATCTGAATCATTGTTTATAGGTCTAGTATGAAAGCCATATGGTTTTGCTGATGATATGGTGCATGGGCGCCCATATGATATTTTCTAGGGGGGAGGCTAAACCAAGGTATGGGGCTTAACACGTTCACTGCCAAGGATGCACATGTGAGCTTGACACTGAACACTATGAGAAGCGGCCGATGCACAGTGCATTGCACGCCAATCCCTGTATTGGGAGTATTTTCAATACTCAATGCATTGGGTCAACCCCCATATTGAGAGCATTTTCAATACACAGTGCATTGCAGCTCGTGCTTGAACTCTTGTAAAAAATAAAATAAGTATATGTAAAATCAAACGGCACATAACATTTAAAACATATTTTACTGCTAATCTCTTTAAAGAAAAATACCTGACTATAACTAATAATATACACATTTTCCTTTCCCTGTTACATGCCCCCCCCCCTCTGCCCATGATGTGGTGTTGAAGAGAACAGGAAGACTGACAACTTCAAATGACAGGTTTTCATCTTAAGTTTTACTCTTGAAGAAACTTTACAGCTATTTAATCTTGCTTCTTAGTTTGGGCCCTCTTTTGACCAAAAATATTCTTTAAAATGTCAATATTTATCACTTCAGCAGTGTCACAGTACTTGTTGCTCTCTGTAAATTTTACAAATTAATTTAGAGCTTTTGAAGGCTTGGCGCTAGTGATGTGAGTTGTCCCTTCTTCATCATCACTCTTGGTTTCTTGTGCCTGCTGTGGTTTTAACACACTACGAATTATAACCTCGTCACTCAGCTCTTCCTCAATAGGTATATTTATCAATCGGGTATAGTTATTCTTCAGAACAAAAAGTTGTTTTAGATTAGATAAACGCCTTACTGTATTATAAGTCAAACATCTGGTGTTACATATTATACAGTATTGTTTCCTTTATTTGGTAATATCTACATTTGTTTAAAATGTTGGTTATTGATTATTTAAATATTAATGGTGAAATTACAACTGTAACATTTTAAAGCAACTGAGAGGGTTAGAATAAATTGAAAATATAAAATCAAGGGTAAAGAAGTCTGGCTCGAAAATTAAAAGAACTGTGGATAGTAAGTTTCACATATTAACCTCAAAATTTCGTTTTTTATACAAGATAACCTAAATTAAAACAACTTCGGGAGTTCGGCCTATTAAATAATTAAAATAAACACTAAAATTCATAAACAATAACATCTAAGTTAAAAGTAAACTTATTTTTTCCAAAAAATTAAATAAACTGAGTAAAATTTATCATAGCCTATGTTGACAAGTAAGAACATTTTCACAGTACTTAACGATGTAAATTCATTCATGTTTTAGCATAAGAAATATTAGAAATTAAGTAAAATCATTGTAAATTAGTTATTAGTTTAACCAAAGTGTTAGGGATTTCAAAACAAATGTGTGTAAATATAATGTGAACAAGACAGGTTAGCAATGCTAACGGGTTAATATTTCTTTTCAGTAGTGGCAGCAAGCAGCGGAACAGCTGTGTAGAAATTATCAAGTGTGAGAATACAAGTGTATGTTTATATAAAATAAATGAATTGGATATTTTAAGTGAATAAAAGAATATTAACATTTAAAAAGGTGGATATTTACAATTAGGAAAGTAAAAATAGACAATTGCATTAAAATAAATACGACCAAATATGTTTTTAAAAAAACTATTACAACCACGACATACCATGTTCGGCTAAATAGCGCAAACGAAAATCGAAGGCAGTTTTCAATTGTTAAGGAGGGAGTTACAAAATATTTTCGTCAAAAAATAGGTACTCTGATTTTAGTCTTGATCCAGTGCAGACGTATTTGAAAAATATTTAAAAATTTATATTCCCAAGAGTAGTAAAGTACAAGAAATTAAATAGTACAAGTAACTTGGAGGAAGAAACGAAATTATAAGTCCCAGGGAAGTGGGAACTTAAACAATACCGGTAGTAAATTTCAAGGAAAACAGTTTGTAGGCAAGAGGCCATATTGAAGGTAATACCTGATTTAAAATATATCCATTTTCTAAAACACTGCATCCAAATTAAAACTGCAAAATCAACATAAACTTTATAAACTTTTTAAATCTAGATCGAACTTTTCACACACTTTGGACTTTTAATATTTTAGTTTTAGGAATTTTATAAATTAGTTTAGTATTTCATGTATGTTAGTTGTAAGTGGTAAATTTGAGATTGCTTATTTAACAACAAGACAGCCAGGGATTCTTTAACCCGAGATAGTGAGTCTCATTTAAAAAAATTATATAAAATAATATTCATTGTGCTCTGAAGCAAAAAATATAAAATTGTAAAAAAGAATATAAAAATAAAGAAATTGTAAAATAAAAACCATTAAGGAGTTAGTACTTATTTCTTCAGCTAAGTAGTAGTAGTTTTAAAATTAACAGTAACTTTTATCATAAATGGAACAAAAAAAAAAAGAAGTTTTACTAATATTAAAATTTGATGCCCAACAAGTAGAACATTTTGAAAATAGAACATTGAAGTTATACAACGCATGCCATAATTTGAATTATTGGGGACGGTTGTGTCTATTTCAATCTCTGACTTACATTAGCTATGTATGTATAGGACATTGCTCGGTTGCAATTTTCATGAAAATATCAGAGTATACAATAATCTTTTTGCATTGGCTTGGCCATGGGTCGTTGCTGTAATTGGTGAGCGAAGTGATTATATATATATAAGTAGCTTTGTCCTGACTGACTGACATAGAATCAACGTAGAGCAAAAACTACTTAAGATAAAAAATGTAAAGGTACCATTCTTAAGGAGCCATAGACGCACACTAAGAAAGGATTTTGCAAAGTTTAGATTTTAAACCATAAAAATAGTGAAAATACGAGGTTCACTCGCAACCCTATCACAGATAAAACAGATGATGTTATATATAAAACAGCTGATTTGGATCAAAAGCTTAACACAGTTTTAGGTTAGGCCTATACTGAACCAACACACATTTCTTGAAAATATTTATGTTTATTACTATTACCGTAGCAACCTATTTGGCAAATCGGTTTTTTTTTAAAAATCAACAGCGTTTTCAGGTTAGGTTTATATTGCTGTAATATTATAAGAAAATCCTTTCATTCACACAAAAAACTTAACACTGCTGCTAATGCGTCAGGATCTAGGATACTGTACTCCCATCATCCTAACCCGATTCAAGTGCCTCTGTCCTAATCAATCGTAATTTCAGTGAAATATCAGATTATACAATACTGTATTTGCTTCAGTGCGAGGGTTGCTGAGCGAAGCGAGCAGAGGCTGAGCCCCTTGTCAAACTATAACTGTTATAGTTTGATTATTGTAGCTCGTTCATCACTGAAGATGGCAACCTTGTCGTTTAAATGTGTATAACATAATAAACGTATTAGTTGTGAGTTTCTGTTTTTAAGTTATATCTAACTCAATATTTATGTTTTACAATCCGTTCATTGATTTCTTCTAAAAGATGATTGGCATATTGGGACACTATTGCATTCACAACTTGAGAGTATTCAGTTGAAGGCTGATCAATATTACATCCCCTTTAATCTGGTTTTATTCAAAATATTTTAATTTTACAGTTTTTACGTCATATCAAGCATCCCCGCTAAATAATTTGAAAATAACATGCTAGACTAACGAGTGCTAAACTAAGCCATTATAAGAGATGTAGTAAATGGATTTTAACGTTAGATTAGCGAACTGTCAAACGGTAAATGGAAAGCATTGCAGAATATTTAGTAGTTATTGGTATCTTACAGCTGATTTAGTTTAAAAGTGATTTCACTTGAAAAAAGTTATTTTCTTCATCTCAGTCATTTTATTTTTTGTTAATAACTGTTTTGAATTTCAATCAATTATTTAAAAGGATAAATCATTTTATATTTGTTGTCTTGCAAACTTGTTTTTCAGTCTGAGGTTGCTTATTTTTTCTAACTTATTTCATTGCTCTAATCATGATAACTAACAATGTTTAGGGCGTTTATTACAATAAGTATTCTTAATCATATTTTAAAAATAAACTTAAAGTTGCAAAAGAATTACAGTAATATGCAATGCGATTTTTCTCTGATTATTTTGACTCACGGTTTTGCTTTTTCGCTCATTTATTTGACCTAAGATAACTTAAAAACAGATTTAGATATTCAAAAATGGATAATTTTGTCGTCAAATTTTACATTAACATCATGTATTACACGACCATCTTCCCATTTAAAAAAATAAAGTTCATTGATGGCGAAAATATTTAAACTCATTAAAAAGTGTTTATTTTATGGCTGTGAATTTATTTCTAAATCATAATACTCACACATTTTGAGATATTAAGCCTTCCAGACTTTTCAAACACTCTGTATAAACATTCACACAAAAGTGTTTTTTCTGTTTCCTGCTGCAAGTTGGGCAGGGTTCCTATTTAATCTTCACCACACAAAATATCGTACGATACTTATTACATTGGTTTTACTGATGTTTTTCATTTCATAACTTAAACTATTTACCGAAATTTGAAAACGTTCTTTATCAATAAAATGTGTACGACGTGGTGACTGATTTGTTTGTTTTCAGTTTAATTGTGAAGATGGGTAGGGTTATACTATACCTGTCGCTATTGGAATTTTTTTGTTGATAAAGTGTTTTCTAGGGAAATTTGTACACCCTTGGTCTATAATGGTAGGTTATTATCTTATCTATTTCGTTAAAAATTATGAGCCCCCAGCTACAAAAACCACAAGTTCTCCCTGGCGTCAACTCATATATGACTACGGATAACAATTTTTTAAAATGTATTTACAAATGGACATACTTAAAGACCATAGTTACCCCTATGAATCCTCAAAAACTTAGGCCTATAATTAGTTAATTTGGTGAAATTTAAATAACCAAAATATAATATTTTCCAAAAACTAAAACCAATATTTGTTCAGTTCTTGTTTATAACAGTAATTTATTACATTAATAAATATATTTACATTATATCATTATTTTTATCATCGTATTAGATCTCTACGTCATTCCGTTAATGATCAAATAATTTTACAAGGCTGTTCATTCATATTTTGTAGTTAATAGATTTTATCAAAAATAGTCTATTTAAAAAATGTAATGTATATTTGCAATGATGACAGAAAACAAGTTAGTATTTCAGATAAAAATAATTAAGCTCGACGCATGGTTTTTGAAGTATTCAAATAATAAAAGATTACTAAAGTGAGTTAACTAGATTAATAATAGTTCATAGTTTGATAATCTTGTTCAATTTTACTGACAAATTTTAAACAATTTTATTAGTCATACTTTATAGGAAAAACTAAAGTAATTGAAATGATTGTTGTGCATGTTTTAAAATAATTTTAATATTGTATTTCATTGTTGATATTTTCTAAGTTTCCCACCTTAAATATAAATTATGAGATTTCCCTTGAATGAAAAAAGGTGTCACAATTAAATAAGGTATGCTAACCCACATAAATCAAAAAACATTTCCAATTTTGGGCCAGAATTTGGTACCCAAAAAAATTTATATTTTATGATACTTTCTTTTAGGGAGTCATTTTTGAAAGAGTCTTAAGGACACCAAAAGTATATTTTAACTCTATTTCTAATATACGACAGCCGCAGTTGTTCTTTTCTTACTTCCTACATTAGGTATTGAACACTGCAGCTGTTGTTTACTTCAAGCATGGTTTTGTACATCAAAAATAATATTTAATAGCTTGTATATATATATCAGCTTACTCATGATATTCTAACGAATAATTTGGTACATATTTCATTACAGTATGACTTATAACAATCACACAAAATATATGAAGTTTTGAGTAAACAACAGCCGGAGCTGTTCTTTACTTCCTACTTCAGGTAGCATGGTTACTTCTAGCATGGTTCTGTTCATAAAAAATAATATTTAATAGCTCGTATATACGAGGGTCATTCAATAAGTCCTTAGAAAATCCAAGAGACGGATCACTGAAAATCGTTTGGTTTTCGGAATCATTATTACTCAGTAGTCAGCTGTTAAATTTTTAGCTTTATAGAACATGTGGTTTCATTATTGTAGTCGAAGCCGAGAACTTTTGTTTAGTTTAGAAAATGAAAAAAAGTGAATTTCGAGTAGTGGTAAAGCATTTATATTTCAAAGGATTAACAACGAAATTAATGGGAGCCGAGTTGGATGAAGTTCATGGCACACATGCTCCTGCGTTTGCCACTGTTTATAATTGGGTGAATGAATTTAAACGTGGCCGTTCATCAACAAAAGATGAACATCGTTCGGGACGTCCAGTATAGGTGACTACACCCGAAATAATCGATAAGATCAGATTTGGGAAAGTTAACCAAAATATTTAACTGGTTAAAGTTAATGCCTGAAAAAATTAACTGGTTCAAGTTAAAAAAAATTAACTGATTAAAGTTAAAAGGTAAAATACGGCACGACATAAGGTTTATTAATAAGCACGCGCAACGTTTAATTTGATTGATCTCATTTTGTGATTCAAGTAAAGCTAATTCAAATACTTTTGTGAAATAATAATTTACAAGTATACGGTTCAATTCTTTGATTTATTCTCTACACTTTCTTATAATAATATTTCATTTTTGGGCAAAGGATACATTCCTAAATTTAAATTACTATTCAAAATAGGCCTAGTTTTGTTAGCAGTCTTATAGTAGGAACATAAAAACTGGTGTTTTCATAATAAGAAATTTGAAATTGATAAATATTTTTATACAGTTCCTTTTTTGTAGAAATAAATTACAAAACTTTTGTACATTTAAAAAAAATACAAAAAATGTTTAATACTTTTTATGTAGGTCTAAAGTTGAACCTTTTCCTTTCATTACTAAACATTTTTTGTTTCTTGAGCTAATAACTTTGTAAAATTTACATCTATCAATTTTTTACCGGCATATATGAATTCTTTGAACCTTTCTCTACAAAAAAGCTATGGAACACTTTCCAATCGGTATATAATTACTATATTTGGCGAATTTTTGAAAATATGCTTGCAAACGCCCTATAATGTATGCAAACGCCCTTGAACGTATTCCCTATAATAAAATACATATCTCAATAATAGATGACAAAAATTGGATAGACAACAACCTAAATGGCTAAAGCACAACTTACTTTTAACCCTTTGACTAGTAAGCACGCAACGTATTCGGGAGCGCGCACCAGTGCCACTTGCGTTATTCCCGACACAGGTGCGGGAAGTATCCTAACCGCTCTTAGTAACCCCGCACATATGTCGTGAGCCACTTATAAGCATATCTAGCATACACTGCAATCTAGCGGACGTTACTTGAAATGTTTGCACTAGTTCAAAAGTTTTATCCCGGCAACCGAAAACAAACAGAAGCCCCGCCGAGCCTGCTATGCGTGCATGTGGATTGCAGTCCGAACTCAGCGCCGCAAAGACACGGTGTGGCTGTACGCCAAATGTGATGTCCCTCTCTGTGTTCCAGAGTGCTTCCGCTCTTATCACATGTAAATCAATTTCTAAAGTACCCAAAGACAATTTTT
Organism: Philaenus spumarius; assembly: GCA_018207615.1. Classification (NCBI taxonomy): domain Eukaryota; kingdom Metazoa; phylum Arthropoda; class Insecta; order Hemiptera; family Aphrophoridae; genus Philaenus; species Philaenus spumarius. Next base: position 467,963 of record JAGFPH010000443.1, on the reverse strand, counting down.
AGTTTTCATTTATTATATTTAATACTGTGACAAGTTTTCTGTTTTATATTGACAAGTTGGATAGTAAATATATTTATATACACTAGGCCTATTTTGGATTTTTTATTTTCCGACATTTGTTGGAAGGCCTATATCGATGTGTGGGCTTATGATGGTTTAAATTTTTTCCCCAAATATATATTCGAAATCAGCAAACAATTGCCCTTCATTTGAGTATAAACATCGCTATGTTCCGTTGACTTTGATTTTAGAAAGTTTTTCCAGGTTTTCCCTGGATTCCCGACTTTTCCAACAAAAAAAAAAATCAGTCCCAGAGTCAGATCGTAATGTCAAGCATTTTTGGGGGAAAAAATATTGAAATCGTCATAGGTCCAGGTATTAGGTAGGCTTATTTACACATAAATATAATTAAAAACCAAATTTTCAAAAACTTAAAAAAATCCAAATATGATTTAAAAAAAGTTTTATATAATAAAGGTAGCTTTTTATATTGTTTATAAACATATTATAAAAAAATAACACATTTTAAGTTTTTTTTTTAAACTCACTTTTTAGGGCTCGTTTGCCGTTTGATAACCCATCAGTCAAAGAGTTAAATGGTCCTTAAATCGGAGGCAGAAGTTGCTGAAAGCCTTGATTGTTTTAAATTTTGGTAAACACAATAGGCATTTAAATGTTAAACTATTTCCCTCTCTTGTTATTTGTTCATAAAAGTTTGAAATGCCTGGCATCAATTAAAACATAATAAAATAAAAATAAAAAATTAAAATACTTCTACACTAGACCTAACTCACTATTAAAAATCACTAACTCACTAAATAAAATCTAAACTGTGAATTACTACAACAGGACAAAACAAATAAAAAACTTATACAAAATTAACAAAACTATCCAACTGTAATGCCATGCATATATCCAAGGGCTAATTGAATAACGCTGATGGGCGTGTTGACGGCGTTGTTTTGTTTGTTTACGTAACCGTTAGGTAATCTTTACCGTTAGTTCTATCTTTAGACACCCCATCCCTTCCTACCGGCCAATAAACAGTATCCCAAACTAAGGAATATTGAATGTTGTCACGCCAGGACCTCCCGCCCGGCATTTACAAATCTTTCCCGGCATCCGCCAAATTAACTGACGTTAGTTTTAATCGTTAACCAATATTTTAACCATTAAGAGTTAAAAGTTAATCAGTTTTAAAACTAACGATTAAGTTAAAAGTTACACATATTTTTAACGATTAATTTTAATCGTAAATTTTTTTAATCGTTAATTCCAAGTCTAGATAAAATAAACAATATGGTGTTAAGCAATCGGCGATTTAAAATGCGCAAGATAGTTGAGGCCATAGGCATATCACAAGGTACTGTGTTTTCAATTTTACACGAAAAACTGTGTGTGAAGAATTTTTAGTAAGATGGGTCGCGTTTGCTCACAGAGGAGCATAAACGCAATCGTGTGGTTGATTCTGAGGCAAATTTGGCACTCTTTCATCGCAATCCGGATGAATTTTTGCATTGATACATAACTGTGGACGAAACATGGATTCACTACTAACAGAGAAAGGAACAGTCAAAACAGTGGGTTTATGAAGATGAACGGGCTCCGAAGAATTCAAAGTCGGTGAAATCGGCTGGAAAGGTTATGGCCACAGTTTTTTGGGATGCAAGAGGAATTATTTACATTGATTACTGGGAAAAAAGAAAAACAATAACTGGAGAGTATTATGCATATGCACGGCCTCATACCTGTGCAGTTTCAATGCCTAAATCGTGGAATTGAAGTTCGAATTATTACAACATCCACCGTATTCGCCAGATTTGGCTCCAGTTTTTCTTATTTCCAAACTTGAAAAAATTGCCCGGCGAACAACAGTACAGGACGAATGAAGAAGTCGTCTCCCAAACAGATGCTTATTTTGAAGACCTTCCGAAATCTTACTTTTTGGACGATTGTTAAGAATGTTGGAAAACGCTTATAAAAGTGTACAGAGCTAAAAGAAAATTATATTGAAAAAACATAAAAAAGTTACCCAAATTACTTTGTTTTATATCTTTTTCTAAGGATTTATTGAATGAGCTCGTATATCAGCTTATTCATGACATTCTAACGGATAATTTGGTACATAGTTCAAATGACTTGTAACAATCACGCAAAAAGTATGTGATGTTTCGAGAAAACAGCAGCAGCTGCTATTCTTTACTTACTTCCTACAACAGTAAGAAAAGAACAGCTTACTCTATGTCTTATATCAATCACGTAAACAAATATAAAAGTTCGAATCTACTACGTAGCATTATAGCGAAGTTGATTGTCCAGTTACTATGTTTGTTTATTTAGTTCATTGTATTTGGTGTTGTGTTTTATTTATTAAAACTATTGTGAATTTTAGGAAAATTTATCCTCTATGATATTATAAAGTTTACAAAAACTTTTTTATTTAAAATTTTCTATATATTTTTTAATATGTATAAGTATTTTTTTTGCAAAATGTTCACTTTTAAAATAAAAAAATGTCTGAAATTTTTTAATGATTATATGCGTAAGTAGTATACAAGACCTGACCAGTTGAGTGGTTTTCTGTGAGCCAGATATAGGGTTAAAAATGTTGCGATCTGTAGTATTCAAGATATTCCTAAAATGTTGCGCAAACCCTATATCTATGAAAGTACTACAACTAAAATTTTGAAAAAATTAGTTTTTGTATAATTTACAGAAAAACTACACTTGATTATTGTGAAAATGTATGAAAAAGTGTGTTTTTAATTTATGCAGTGTGTGTTAATACAGTAGGTCTAGAACTGTCACCTCTTTTAACTAATCCTCAACATCAATTTATAATTTTTTCCTGCCATATTGTTATTGGTATATTGGTTTATTCGGAATATTTAGTTTACATATGTTGAAGTGTTGATGTTATAAGTATAATTTCAGTAATGCTTTCAAAATCGTAGGCCTATTTAACTGTCTGATTTTTTAGTAAAAATGTCAAATTTGATTTGTACTTTCTCGCTAAAGGACAAACCGAGTGGAAAATCAAACTTAATACAGTAAATGATAGTCATTTTACTTTTTACATAGGTTATCAACGCTCATAAAACTTATTTAAATTCTGTGGTGGTTTTATAAATAAAATGCGATAACGTATATAAAGTATTGTGTTAATAGCCGATGTACAGATTAGATTATAATCTGTTATTTGCTTAGTTAATCGTTAGGCCAGTTAGTAACAGTAAAATTGGTGTTAGAATGCACTTCGTCCAGTTCCGATGTTTAAATCAAGGTTTGCAACGGTTAGGTGTACAGCTGTCCAATGGAGATGTAATCGATATCAGTTCTGATTCAACTATACCGAATAACCTAGTGCAGTTTTTAGACGGAGGACCGAATTTAATAGTAAAAGTAAAAAGAATAGTCAATGAAAGGAAATCAGTTTATCGTTTAAACGAAGTAGAATTACTCGCACCCATTACTAAACCAGATAAGATTATCTGCGTCGGATTTAATTATAAAGCACATTGTGACGAACAGAACAAACCTTATCCGAAAGAACCTTTTTATTTTAACAAGTTTCCAAGTACCATCATTGGTCCAAATGGTTTCATTAAGCATCCTTCAAATACAAAGGAGTTGGACTGGGAAGTCGAGCTAGCCGTTGTTATCGGGAAAAAAGCACGAGATGTACATAAAAGTAACGCTCTGGATTTTGTTTTTGGATACACAATAGCGCAAGACATATCCGCTAGGGACTGGCAAAGAGGTAGAAATAATGGGCAGTGGCTTATTGCAAAAAGTATGGACACGTTTTGCCCTCTAGGACCGTCTGTGATAATGAAGGAATACTTTGGACTTCCGACTTCTAAGACAATCTCGTGTTCTGTGAATGGAATAATGAAACAATCGACAAGCACTAGCGATCTGATTCATGGCGTTGATGCTCTTATCGCACATCTGTCTAGTTGTGTTACGCTTTTACCAGGGGATATTATACTAACTGGAACTCCGTGTGGAGTCGGGATGAGCAGGAATCCTAAAGAGTTTTTGAAAGTTGGTGATGTCGTAGTTAGTGAGATTAGTGGTATTGGAATGCTTAGGAACACTGTAGTATAACTATAGTACATAATAAAAAACCAATCAATCAATCGATATATTTTTTAAGATTATACAGTATGAAGCAGAATTATTTAATGATTTCAAATAATGAAAAACTGTTGGCTTCTTATGCCAACCCCTGTGCTCGGACAATTGCAAGATAAATTAATTTAATTTACACTTTGCTGTATTTTAGGTAGAACTTTTCTCTTATGTATAGCAGGATATTTATTATTACACACTCAATAACAATCTGTGCATGATTTGGTCCTGGTAATTTGAACTAATTGGAGCTGAAGTCACATCGAATTGCATAAAACATTAGGTATACTTTAGTGTGTAAAGTCTTAGTAATTTTTCTTTTTGTACCACAACTTGCTGTGGTTAAGGTATTAGTAAAAATTAAAACTATTCTAAAATTAACAAGACACACAGATGTTCACAGTGTGATAGGAACATAGCGTGCAGGCAGTAACAATAAGAATCACATTAAAGAGACTACAGTATGTTGACTTAAGCTAGGTTTACACTAGCACGTAGAAGTGGTGCCACTTTTACTGGCATCAAAGTGGCGCCAAAAATGTACCGTGTAAACCATAAATGACGCGACACTTTTAGTGGAGAGGTACAGTGGCGCGCCAACGGGAGTGATGACACTAATATATGTTTCGACATATATTAGTGGCACCAGTAGCGATGACGCGCCATTTGTACTGACGCGTCACTTCCTGTGGCCCGTGTAAACCACAGCGCCAGTGCTAGTGACGGATGTTTAGCTCCAGTGACATCTACTACCTAGCTGGATCTCTGATAATAAACGTGTGTTTTTTTTTAGTGAAGTGTTTGTTACGGTGTCATGGACGAAACCAAATAAATCCGAGTAAGCAGAAGAATGAAGCTCAGGTAGAAATGCCAGAAAAGGTAGAAGGTAGAAAGAAGGAAGAGAGATGGAAGCCGGCCGAAATCGACCGATTTCTCGAGTTGTATGAAATATTTCCCTCTTATGGGACTACAAAGTCCCTGAGTATAAAGATCGAAATGCAAAAGAACATTCATGGGTTGAAATAGTCAAACTCATGGGGAAAAAAGATTTGACAGTTAAAAAGTCAAAGATAAAATTCGCGTTCTCCGGAACACCTATAGTAACGAGTTGATGAAAATCCAGAAGAGCAAGTCATCGGGCAAAGGGCTAGACGATGTATACACACCTACTCTGAGATGGTTTAGTACTATGGACCGTATCGTGGGACAAATTGTACAGAGTCGAGGGAGCCAATCAGTACCTCAATGTAATTTGCAATTTTAGTCTAGCTGGTAAAGCCAACCTCATCTTTGTATTTGATTTTTGAATTGAATGTGTAACATGTTGTAGTAACTCCTCAAACTTTTCTTCTGACATTCTTAGATGATTTTTGAAGCTTTGATTATCCTCAGCAGCAAGTTCCTCTAACAATTTTGATGCACCAAAATGTATCCTTCTACTTATCCATTTCCTTTCCCAACAGGACCTAGGTTTCCTTGGTTTAATCCGTTTCACAATGTCACGTGCTTCGTCTAATAACTCTTCACTAACCGCATCAATCACTGTTCCTAACACAATCCGAACACATTCAATATAATCAGACATTTTAAAGGTAATCACACAAAAACTACAAAATCATTTCTGTGCAACAAATCAACTGTCTCCATCTAACCCTGCCATTAACAGTGGCATGGCTAGAACACTTACATTTGTGTGTAAACCTCTAGTGGCATGACACTAAAACTGGCGCGATTTAGTGGCGCCACTGCTACATGCTAGTGTAAACTAAGCTTTACCTAACACTGGAGATCATAACTTACTGTCTCACCAGGTTATATGATTGAGTGGTTTACCATGCACATTTGTCTCAACCAAACACTTCCCCAGCAAGGAAGTTAAACACAGCTATCCTACATTTATTTATTCAGTGCCATCGCATCTTAACAGCTGACGTTTACTACAGGATGATACTATAACAATTTGACCGGACAGAAACAAATTTGACTGTACGTCCAAGTCGACGCATCAATTGAAGCTTTAAAACCAATTTCGACTGTACTATATTAATTGATTATTTTTATGTTATTCAGTTATATTTTATTTCAATGTACACACTATTTATGTATTGTGATTTTTTGATGCAATTGACAAATCAATATACATTTTATTTCAAACGAAACAAATTTTTTTGATATTAACATTTTCCAAAACAAGGAAATGTGGAAAAAACAAGCAAACAAAGAAGATAAACATAGGAAATAAAATTTTAAACAAAATGAATGTTTAAATAAAACAATAGGGCGTTGGAGCTGAGAAAAAAATGTATGTGAAAAAGAAACTTGCACTTGGAAGTTAGGAATCTCAACGGGAATACAAACACCTCAGAACAGTACGAAGGACAGACTTTTGATAAAGACAAAAAATATTTATAAACTTAAAGTACGAAATAAATGGATCGATAACATTTGCAATTAATTATGAGAAAAAGTCGTGAACAAAAAACTTACAATGTGACGGTATTCTTAACAAGGAACAATAATAGCACATGTAATTTAATACTAATAAGCAAAAGAAATACTTTTAATTCAAAATTTTGAAATATTAAATTTTAGTATTTTATAAAAAATCCAATGATTTAGTTCCGAAATGTCATGCTTTCACTAGAGTGTTGTGTTCCTTACACCACTGACCCTATTAAATGACTTTCTCTCCTTAGTTATTAGTCATTATCCCTATAAGGGCTTTCCAGTTTTGCTTAGTTTTGTTAAATTTCCGCATTGGGTCTTGGAGGATGTTCCTCCTAGTAAATTGTATCAGAGCCAAGTTTGGCACTTTTAAAGCCTCTAGAAATTTCACTGTATACTACTGAGAAACGTATTAAATACTTTATTATCAGTTAATTCCTTTTTAACATTGCGCAAGGTGTGGCCGACAGAGCTCTGTAATTAGGGAAGCCAATAAAAACTAAAACAAATTAGATATACAATTTTAACTACAACTGGATTTACGAGAAAGAAACACTATTTAAATAACAAAGTGCACAGTTTCTCACAAAAAAAATGTATAAGTTTGTAATTAATTGTAGGCTATCATCACTGATGATGATGACTTGGTCATCAAAACACGGTTGATGATTAAATGTTTTTTTTTGTGAGAAATTGTATTTATTTTATTATTTATGTATAAATATATATTCATTGCACATACAATGCAGTTTTAAATAAAAAATGACTCAAACAGCGGCTTCTGTTATTGACACACTGATTCAGGTGACACCGACAGTTGTCCATGACTTTGCGAATGTTTCGGGTGGAATAGGAGCATCACCCTGAATGTCGGTGTGCTTTGTCTTTTAAGAAGCTCCAGAGGAAACAGGGGTTAAATCTGACAACTTCAGTAACAACCGATCACGCCTCTCACGCAGTAAGGCAATATTTCTCTGAACCTTCCAATTGCATGACAAAGCGTAAGCGCTTTTGCACAATCTTATTGGAGTTGGATATAGTCTGTAACATTGTACAATACCATTCGCCGTTCACTATAACATTAATATTATTCTTGTTAAAAAAGTATGGACCCAACACAAATCGGCTCACCACAATGTCACTTTTAGGCTATTTAGTGGTTGTTGGTAAATTTTTTGTGTATTAAAGTCAGACCAGTTCGGTATCACCAATTTCACTTCATTCATGTTACTCAAAGATGGAAGTGTGCATATCAACAAAGAAAGGAAATATCTGTGCAGCGAATGTTTGAAGGTCTTGACAAAATATTACACGATTTTCTAATTCTATTTCACGTAGTTTTCGCGAGATCACAATTTTATGTGAATGCATTTTCAGATCTTAGTGCACCATTTTCTGTACACTTAGGGCATATAATCGCAGGGCAGCTGCATGTTTCTACAAAGAACGCCTTGGGGTCTGCTTAATGAAAGCTCTCACTGAGGCCACATTTCCTAGTACCATTGCAGTTGAGGTCACCCAGGAGATTTATGTTTCAAAGCGAAACATTTTGTGACACTTGGTTCTGCCAACCTAGCGCAAAGAGTATCTGTAGAGCATGCTGTATTGCAAAGTGATGTTTCTAATAAACATTTTGACAAAAATAAAAGGATGTTGATCGCCTGACCAAGCCGTTCTTTCTATCTGTATAATTGGCAATCTTAAAGTTACCTTCATTAAATTCAATTAATTTTATAAATTTAAACAAAATCTATACCTTTAGGTATAGGTTAATGCCAACAGCTGGGATTACAATAATCTCTTCGACCATTGTAGTGATACCAAAATTCAACATGAACATTATAATTGGGGAACATTAGACCCTGTACCCAAAGACATCATAATGACCAATTAACACGTTTACTGCTACGCAAATTTTGTATTTTCTATGCTAGAAGTCCCATTTTTATTTTTTATATTTATAGTCTAAATTAGTAGAAATTACTTTATTTTTGAACCTTTCTGCGTAATAATCACAAATATTTTAAAGTGGATGCGCATGTGCATTCATAGCACATAGGCTTAAAATTGACGTGCGAAGCACGCAATGCTCTGTGTATTGAAAATACTCCCAATATGCGGTTTGCCGTGTGAAGCAAGCGTCGGCCGCTTCTCATAGAGTTCAGTGTCAAGCTCACATGTACCGGTACCTCCTTAGCAGTGAACTTGTTAAAGAAAACCACACATTGCCCCATTATCAGCATACCACATTTCAAACATTTAATATAAAACCATACATTTAAAATATTGAAACCATCATAAAATTATGAGTGTAGGCCAGCAATAAAAGTAAGAAACCAAAGTCGAAGAGGTAAAGAGAGAGTAAAAAAATAAGCATTGTTGAAGTAAATAGGTAGAAGGTGAATAAAAAGTACACTTTGTTTCCGGCTTTCAATCTTTGCAGTTCACACTTTTCATAAAATAGTTGTGTATTATAGGCTAATATTACAGCTAGCTATCCAAAGCAAATAAAGACATTGAATCCTAGATCAAATAATTTAATTTGTAATAATTTTATTTTATTAATATCAATAAACATTTTTGTAAAGCATTTCACGGAGTTCTTGTTTATTGAATACTATGCTATTATTTTGTTAAGCTGATGAACCCAGTCACTTTGTGTATACCCAGTCCCGCACTGGTTTGATATTTCGTATATAAAGAAAATTTGAAGGTAGATGTGATTGAGGAATCTACTCTATGTAAAAATACTATTTTATTAAGATTTCAAGAAATTTATCCACCATCTTGGATCCGCCATTTTGAATGTAACTTTGTTTTTTTAAATGGGAAGGTGGTCTTGTGATACATCATTTCGATGTAGAATTTCAAGAGAAAACCAACGGTGAAATTTGCACATCTATATCTTTAACCAGTTAAATATGGCGGCCAAAAAACAAAGAAATTGTGTTTTCCGATTTTGCCCCATTTTGCTGTACTATTTATGTTTAAAATACTAATTATTATTATTTTTGGATTTAGAATTAAATAAGATTTCAAACGATATGCCACACGACGATATTTGGTTGAACCACTCGAAATCAATTTTTAAAAATCAAAATGGCTGTAACCCAAAAATATTATCATAAATATCGTTGCGTGGCATATCGTTTAAAAGCTTACTTGATTCTAAACCCCAAAAGAATAATAATTAGTATTTTTAAAAAAAAATAGTACAGCAAAATGGGGCAAAATCGGAAAACAAGATTTCGTTGGTTTTTGGTCGCCATTTTTAATAGGTTAAAGATATGGATGTGAAAATTTCACCGTTGGTTTTCTCTTGAAATTCTACATCGAAAAGATGTATCACATGACCACCTTCCCATATAAAAAAACAAAGTTACCAGTACATTCAAAATGGCGGATACATTTTTTGAAATCTTAATAAAATAATATTTTACATAGAGTACTTTCCTCAATCACATTTACCTTAAAATTTTCTTTATATACAAAATATTAACCAGTGCGGGATTTTTTGTAAACCCCGCCATAGCAACTACAAATAAATGGATACATTTATAAGGATGTTAATTGTATATTTTGTTTCAAATACAGTACGGGTACTAGAATTAAATTTTATGAAAACAAATAAATTTATGTTGTCTAGGAAAGTCTAAATTATCTATCAGTGAAAAAAATTTCAAGTAGGTTCAGTAATTTTTTAGATTACCCTAAACAACGGCAGAAAAAAAATTTATAGATAAATTAATATTGAGCTTGACTTGTGAGAGATATGCTTGATAAAATAAAACACAAACTCTTATAAATAATGTATATTCGGTGACACACAATCTACCATAGTCCAATTATAACAGCTGCTGTAATTTGATTATTACAGTTTGTGCTGAAGATGGCAACATTGTTGTTTGTTTTTGAGTAATTAAGTGTTTTTTTTTCAAGTTTTATTTAATGGAACAAAGATTATTTCTCTGTAATTATATAAAGAATAGTAATTTTTTTAAAACATCTGTTAACTGATTTAAAATTAAATAATTTTTATTAGCATTATTATCACAATCAAAAAAGTGTACCCGTGTAAAAAGTAACTGTCTAATACTGTAATTTAAAATTAAATGAATACTTATTAGTTTATTGTGTCAGTTTCTTTTTACAAAAAACATTTTAAAAAACTAAACATCGACTCGTTTTTACATAAACATTGCTGGTAATGTTTTTATCTTATGTTCTCCATTTTATAGGATTTTAATTTTAAAATTTGTCATATTTATTACTGAAAACCAGACAAGTACAGTGATTTTGTTTTACAATGCATGTGCTTTGTTGACGTAATTTCTACACTTCAAAAAATTAAAAGAATAAAAAGTCTTAAAATGATGTATACAATCTGAAAACGTAATACAATATATGGGTTTCTATTAGAAATATTAAAGATTTGAGTCATAATAAAAAAATTACTGATATCACGGTTTTAAAACCACGAAGCTATACAAAATAGTTAAAAAGAGAGGTGAAACATTTTTGCCTTTCTTAGAAACCGAGAAGTCCAAACATTTCCATTTTCTTTGCACACTTTGTATTTCTATAAGACACTAAAATGCATAGTAAAACAAGTGACATTACTATTGTTTCTTTTCTAGCGAAACATTTACAAACTTGTTAACCATTTTTTTAAATGATGTTTAAGGCTTTTAACCAGTAATACTTTGATTTCTCCAGATGTTGTCTACAACTGGCACAGGGTTTGAAAAGCCTACACATGTTATGTTCGACTGGGTTGAGTACACTGTGTTTGTTTTCATGTTGGGTCTGTCCATCTTGATAGGAATGTATTATGGTTTTGTAAAAACAGGCAAAGAAAGTGTCACTTCATATATTCTTGGAGATAAGAATATGAACATCTTTCCAATTACAGTATCCCTTATTTCAAGGTAAGTGGTGTGTTACGAATTTCAGGTAAATCACAAACTTTTCTTTGGTGTGCAAATATCTTAGACTACTAAGAGTAAAAATAAATAACACTATGTTCTTTCTTCTTCCACATTTTTGATAATAATGAAAAATATCGACTCTAAAATTCAGCAAAACTAAAATAATAAATGTATATATATATATATATATATATATATATAGTGTGTGTGTTTTTTTTTAATTGAGCCACCATTGGAAATTATTAACCTCGAGAAATTTTAAACGGGAAATCTCTCCCAGTTTTGTGCTCATTAAGTATGTGTACTGGAAAGTAAAATAAGAGACTAAAAAATGGTAGCCAAGTTAAATATTTTTAATTGAAACCCAAAAGCTCAAACAAAGTATTAGCTTATAATTACCGTAGATTTGAGCTAATTTATATCTATTCCAAAAATAATTTGTTTTAATTTTAACCCTTTATTGGTATGTACACTGCTTGGACTGCGCTTAGTTAACAAAATAAAATATGAAAAATCTCCTCCCGAAAATGCATCAGCCACCAAAGTAGTTAATACTTCAAGCGCCTGTCACTCCTTTTAATGGATAGGTTTATCAAGAAATACTCAAGAATAAAAAAGTCCTAAAATGTTGTGTGAAATCCGAATACAAATTCCGAAGTTGACCTCCATTTTGGATTTTGGTGTCAAGTACAAATGAATGCTGAATTGTAAAAACCTCACAAGTGCAAAAAGTGAACTTTTGAGAAATTGAAAAAACTGTTTACTTTCTTAATGGTGTACAGTTGATTTATATCCTTGTAATATAATGTTTACAACCTATCTGCAGATGTTTTTAATTTTTTTCAAAATTTTAGAACTAATATATACTGGTAGCCTATATACTTTTCTAGAAAAAATAATTTTACTAATAAGCACAAAATATGAGAAAAGAGTTTCATCTAGAATCGATGTTTTAAGAAATCCCAACAGTAGTAATGTTTAAAAAACAGCCTGAACTTGGTTTTAACGGCATCATTTTTTTTTTTAGGTCCGGTTAAATCGTTAACTTTCACGTTATTATAAACCCCTGTTTTAGCGTCAATAAATATTTTATCCACTCGGTTGTAACGTCATAAATTTACAAAATATCAATGTCAAACTTTGAATTCAGTTTTCTCAGAACTCAAAAAAAGTTAGAATTCCCCCTTTCCTTTGATGCTTGGCCGCCTATTTTCTATCTCCTCAGAATCAAACCACGAAATAAACAAACTATGTATTTTTTTACATGTAAAATGTAATCTCTGGCGGGTCGCATCAAAGTCGGCAGAAGGGAGGGGGGTTCCACTACAAGCAACACTGCTAACTCTCTCACCCCTCCTAAGGAACACATGTTATGAAGTGTCAGTTGTGTGCTGTGTGTAACTAAACCCATGACCTTGCTGGGAAAGTGTTCAGACAATACAACCACTCAATTAAATTGTCTGGCGAGACATTTACGTAGTTGTGATCAGATAGTTGCCCCCCCCCCCCTTACCCCCACAGTTGACGCTTTAAAACTGTTGTAGGTTTTTCACTACAGTAAGTTAATGTTTTAATACTACATAGGCTGTAATTTGAGTGTCTTTTTTTATATTACAGTAGTGCTACAGTTTGTAAATACTGCACACAGAACATGTATTTAAATGTTTAACCTAATTTGTATTCATTAAAACTTTACACACTTAAAAATGTTACCTAATTTATAATTTTGTAGGTAACCTCAGCTCCAATTATCGGGACCCTACTGTACATTAAAAGAAAAGTATAGTGTTTTTCTTTTTTATAAACGGTTTGTCCTTTCACTCAATGTAACAAAAATACGATTTTCTGTTGGTACATCTTTTATAACGTCACTCGGATGTAGCATCAACATTCGTTCGGTCCCTTCGTTGGCGCTATAACCAAGTTCAACTTCACTACTATTGTAAATACTAATGATGTACATACAAGTTAGTTATACGTTTGTAATGGAATACAAAATATGTTAAAAGTATGTGTAAGTCACTACACAAAACATGAATTTAAATCAATATGTAACTAAAGCATTTCTATTTACAATTTATTGTACTTTACTATTACATCCAATTTGGCTTTATAATTTTATTTTCAATACATAAATAAAAGGAATCATAACCTCAAAGCTAAAATAGTAAATACTCTTAAATGTAAACTAAACTTTTAATTAAAATTACTATTGATAAACAGTTTACTTAGATTTATATACAGGTGTTTCAAAAGTGTGGAATAATTTACAAAATTTAAACTCAAACGGTTAAACTGTTCTACAGATATAAATTATTTAGTAAAAAAACAAAATGGCTGCTAGGTGGAAAACGGAGCATATTAGAACCTACAATTATTTTACCTTTTTTGTAAATGACGCAATAAACAGGTAGATGAATAATTATTCCATATCTTTTAATCACCTTGTATAATAAAAGTATAAGCCATAATTGCAAATTTTTTGTATAATCTGTGAAATCTGAAACTTTGGTGTGTTATACCAGTACCTGCAAAACTATTTTAACAGTCTCCACCCTACTCCAACCACCCTCATCATTAATATTTGGTCAAACTCCTAAAAGCAATAATGGAAACCCTTGGACTTATGGAGAATGGCATGTATGCAATGGCTCCCTGTTCCTTTACCTAAATTACATAAGACCTAAACATAACTTTTTGGGTTCTTCACAAGTATTGGATGACCCTGATGTTGATGAGCAATTAATTACGGTTCAAATCCCTATCAAGGATTAATTAAAGTGTATGGTGTATAAAATATATTTAATAAAGTTGACCTCTCTCATTGTGTATAATTTTTGACTTTTTTTCATAGAATCTGCTGTAACTTTGTAACAAGTGAACTTATCGACATGCGAATGGTATTTCGATTTAGCATTAATAAAATATATGAGAAACGTTACCTGTTTCAACCTATTTAAAGAAATTTGAGTTTTTCAATATTGTCCTCTTTTTGCCATCCTTAAAACTTGGTAAAACATCTTTTTATTTGAGAACTCATTGGATCTTCATTTCCAATACCAAAATTTTCTTCTGAATTTTGTGTAATGTACACACAAGTTGTCTTCTATGACCCAATTGTTTTTCTATTTTACCTGTACTAACTTGTACAAATATGTTGCAGCCATGTGTCTGGTATTACACTTATAGGAGTACCTTCAGAGACCTATATGTACGGTACACAATACTACAATGTTGTGTTTGTCAACTGGATAGTAACATTCATCATAATCTATGTGTTCATTCCAGTATTTTATAAACTGCAGTTTAACTCTGTCTATGAGGTAAGTAAGTTTAAACTGAGACAATTTGAAATTATCAAGTACAGTAAGACCTCGATAATCCGGATAAAGGTGATGCCGGATTATAGACTTATTCCTTTAAAATGGCTTAAACAGGAAATAAACTATAAATAAACGCACATGTACTATATATACATATATATTATTATTATTGGGTTGTTAAAGAGTTGTTACAACACACAAGTATATATAGAGTGGACATGTAAATTACACGTTGAAATTACGTAACAATAACTGCGTAGAGAGATTGCCGCTAGAGAGATTGTAGGGATGGCTCCATACCCCTTTGTTGTTGGCTTCCGTTAGTCAGTACGTGGAGGGGGTTTACTATTTTTACTCCAGCCTGTCACAAATTCTTTGAACCCCTTTCACTTCCAAACCGTGCAAAGCGGTTTTAAATCGAACAACTATTTACAAGAAATTAAGTGTATCTTTTTCTAAAGTCTTCAATAATTTAGTCAAATAATCTTCATTAAGTGGAATACGTTCAACAAAATACTGTCAGCAATGAAAGTGTTAAACGGCCCCTTTAACCGGGAACGTTTTTAAAGGGTGACGAAAGCACATTGTTTTGAATTGGTGCTATTATTAGAAGAAATGTTGATTGAATTGTTTGTTTTGGACAATTTATTTTTAATGAGTCCCAATTTTCAAGATGATGGACCTATTGGGTCTGCCGGACTATCGAGTGCTGGATTATCTAGGTCTTACTGTATACTGTTTTAAAAATAGTGTTGTTGCCCACAATCAGCCGAAATGTTCGACTTACCTGTACAAGAAGCTAAAGTACAAATCAACCAAATTTGTTTACTGATATCTTTATCAAAAATGTAATGTGTGAGTTATATGTTATTGCAGTACAAAAATGATATAATACAGATTGTTTGACAAATATATAATTCATATTACACTAGGGGAGACCCCTGCGCCAACCCCCGTTTGAACTTTTTTAAAACATGTTTTATTTATAATAAAAGTGTAGGATTAATAATAACGTCAAAACTAAGATGGTAAATAATGTTAAATGTTCAAATCAAACTATTCCGTTTATTTTATAACAGCAGTTATAATAATAAAGGTTAAAATAATCAGCATGGCTTAGGTCTATACTTAAAAAAAATACCTAACCTAAAAGTTCGAAATACAAATAGTTTCTTCAAAGTGTGAAATCAGGTGTTAATGGAAATATTATAGCAAACAGCTGTTTTATCTGTTATTTTATTCAATTTTTGCTCTGGTAATTCATCAGTTTAGGCCTAACCTAATAACTTTTCTGACTAAATTTACAAATATTGAAATAAAATTTTTTTTTGTCCACCTTGTGTTCGCTTGAAACTCATCTGATCTCTATAATTAATGGTTTAAATGAAAGCTAGTACTCTACTGAAGGTTCTTACACAAATACATTTAGGGTAAGTTGAATTTAGGAAAAATTCAAATTTATGTTGTTTGGTGGTCCATAACTCGCCCTAAACTCGACCGATTTGAATGATCTCTATTTCATATGAAAGCCTCCTGTATTTCAATGAGTAGTTCAAGACCAAAACTAACTATGTATCTGGATTAAATCCGAAGATATATGAATGTATAAGGAGGATTTTTTGTTTGGTTATAAGTCAAGTTATACGGTAGATAAATGAATGCGGATGCTTGATGGGTAATCTGTGTATGCATACCTTTAATTTAAGATTTCAGTTATGTATAATAGCCGAACGGACTCGGGAAAAAAATACCGATATTTTTTAATATATAAGATAATATCATGTAAATTTAAAAAAAGAAGAAATTACATATATTCTCTTTAGGCTCAGAATACAGGCGAAGGTAGATTTTGAAGTTAACACTTTACTGCCTTTAGCAAGTTCCCAAAGTACCTTTTTTGTCATAATTCCCTACTTATAAGTGTCAGGTGGTGAAAGGTCGGGGAGTTGGATGTTTGTGGAAAGTTTTAGGGAAATTAGGTGGTTGCCAAACTTTCTTTGAAGTAAAGCAATCACTATTGTGGCGACATCTTACTGGGAACCAAAAACCAGATTGCTAGCACGACAGATCTCTTCAGATCTCTTGCAAAAGGTTGAAGGATGCTCTCTTTGCAACATACCTGGTTTATGGTAACAGCATTCCCGTTATTATCTTCAACAAAACACGGACCGAGAATGACTCTCATTATACTGTTACGCGCTCACTATGTTGTGGCTTCTCTACTACATCGTCAGGACGTTGAAATCCAAGAAAACGTGTTGCTTGCTTGTTAATGAAACTGAAAACCGTATATTTTTAGGGACCAGGGTTTTCATAGTTTGTTATTAACATTGAGGTCCCTTACATTTAAAGGTTTGATCAATTTATATTCTATATGGGAGTACACTAAGGTTTTTAAACATTCTTCTCAAAGACGTTGTTATTGCTGTTAATTTTCAAAGTTGTCCGTTGCAGGCTTCATTTTGGAGACTGCAGGACTTGCTACAGTGGTTTCAATTTTTCAATTACCTTTATACCCTTTACGCTCAGTCAAAACATTACTCCTACAGCGGAACTTGTTAACAATACTTATCACTAAAACATTACTTGGTGGCTGTTTGAGAAATCATTCTTAAAAGTTACAGCAACTTGCATTAAACTAGGGCCACCAGAACAATCTGTTCTCTATGAGCGAAAACAGAACCATTACAACGTCAACTAACCCCAAACAATAAATTAATAATATGCAATGGGGCCTGACAATAATCAATAATATTATAAAAACCAACCAGAGCTGCTTTAATTTCAGTACTGTCCATTTTGACGCATACTTATTAAAAAGAGTTGACTTTGTATGGTTTGTTTTAATATGAGTCTTTGATTTTTGTTTTTATCAGTAAGTTCAGTAGGCTACATGTATGAAGTTTAAACAAGAGTTTGTTTTTTAGAAATATGTGTAGTAGTACATTGCACAGCTTCATTATGTTTGTAATTGTTTTTATTTTACAGTACCTGGAGATGAGGTTCTCACATAAGATAAGAGTCATTGCTTCAGTGATCTTTGCAATTTACTTGGTAAGCATTTATTAATATATATCTAATTCCGTAAGCTCAAATTTTACAATAAAATTGTGAGCGAATGGGAGGTGGTACAAGCTGGGAGAGGTTTCATTTTAACAGTCTGGACATGAAATTTTTGGGGAAAATATTAATTTTTCTTAATTGTGTCCCAAAAATTTGCTACGGAATGAAATAATTCCCATTTAAATAGTATGGTAATATATAAGTGTAAATCAGGTGATTTTAGTGTTAAAAACAGGTGATTGTATATAATAATTCCCATTTAAATAGCATTGGAATATATAGTTGTAATCAGGTGATTTAAGTAAAAAAAAAAAACAGGTGATTGTATATAAATTGGAAATTTCACCTATCATAACAACACCTGAATGTGCAGTTTTGACATATATTGAAAAATGTTTCCTTAGTTCTCTTATCATTAAAAAAAATATTAAAAATAACACAGTGCTTTTGTTTTTTATTTTCAAACAGATCATATTGTGCATATTCACAAAATTCAAACAATAACTTAAAAGTATAGTAACTTATGAAACTAATAATTTATTCAATAAATTACTAGAATATATTTTGTATAGCCTATAAATAGAGGCTATTGCCCCTACAAGCCATTAGTTTCAAATAAGTTGCTAAGACTTTGTACACACCTTTTCTACAGGGCTGAAATTAATGGTGTTTGGCTTGGTTCTTTTGCCGAGAGACTTTATCAAGCATTCAAAAGCCAATTTATTGCACACTTTCTTAGTATCAAACTCATAAACTGTGAAATAAGATACATGACATTACTACAAGTATTTTGCCTGTAATTTAATATGTTGTGTAACTTTGTTATATTTCTCCTATTTACGATGCGTTTTAAGATCGTAATCTCATTTTCAAGTATTTGTCACTTTTGAGGTTCTCATATACAAAATAAAAAAAAACACCACTACATTTAACATAAAATGTTCACAACACATAACATTTAGCGCTAGAGACGATTGTAGTTTGTGTACACTATTATATCTACCAACTTTTGTGAGAGAAATGCCCCACGTTGTGGAAGCCAAATTTATTACACTCCACTTTGGTTAAATTATCAAATTTAATAGCCCACGTTGTGGAACTAAGTTATAATACTTTTAGATTACCAATGCAATTCAAAACACAAAATAGGTTTACAATTTTA
>JAGFPH010000443.1:420065-448898 GCA_018207615.1 Philaenus spumarius | reverse complement strand
GTAAGTACTTATAGGCCTATGGATAGATCTCACCCAGTTTATAACTTCTTCTTCTGGTTATGGGACTTTAAATGATTATTTATTATTATTACACTTCACTTGAGTTAAGGTAAGTTATTTATTTAAACGTAGACAAAGTTTGAACACTAATAATCTTCAATTTATTGGAGAGCGTTGGTCATAGGTCTTGCTTCTTAGGCGTCTCTTCAACAATTAAAATCCTGGGATCAAAAGTGGCTTGCTTTGGGCCTTCAGGAAATGGGTACATAAGGCCTGGTGAATTTCGTATCTTCTGGGGTGTGGATTGTTGTACAAAAAAGTGTAATTTAAAATGTAGTGTATTTATTTGGTGTTGTTTTGATTAAATTTTGAAATAATTTTGTTTTACAACTAATATTGAATAATAAAATTAAAAGAAATTGATTAAATAAGAAAATTGCATAAAAATACCAAAAATAGCTCCTTGTACAAATTATTTTCTAACATCTACTATTTACAATTAAAACTATACATTTGGCTTTTAAACTGGTGTTTTCCGCGTTGCAAGCGGTCACATGACTGTGGGCGGGGCTTAATAAACATGTCGTCTTCCTCTATCTAACTTTTGCCGTTGTTTCGTCGACTTTCAATGGATTGTTATGGCTTAACGGTATTTCCTATAAAATTTTGCCAAAGACATTTTTGATGAAGAATCTTTCATTCTATCTAATGGTGTTCTTCATTTTTTGATTTGAATTTTGGTTCTCTTAGGATCGATGATTGTATTTCTGATATGGCCTAGATTTTAGTATGCCGGTCTGATTTCGAGTGGATTAAAAAAATGAATTTCGGTCGAACGCTTGTTGATGGAGTTAATCTTATAATTCGGATGGATTGGTTGATTAATTTAGATGAATTTTGATATAGGAAAGATAGGGATACGAGGTCTGGAAATATTATTAATTACGTAAAACGTTATCGAAAGTCGGGTGTTTTAGAATCTTGTTAATTTGTTGCTTGCAATTCCGTCCGCTAGATGTCGTCGATCGGATTGTTTCTGAATGATTTTTACTATCAATCTTCTGTCTCTCTCACACTCATGCGTGTTTAGTTGAAATACATTAATGTATGATTCTTTTGGCTTGTTAATAATTTTGTGGTATATTTTGAATTGTTACAACACCATTGCATGGTCTACGATAGAGTTTATCACGGACTGCAAGTTGGTCTGTGATAAAAAATAAATTTTTTGAGGTACCAAAACATTGGTCCCTATACACCTGTATAATATATGAGAAATTATTCGCACAATATAAAAGCGTTAAAAATTAAAAGCAATAAGCCTGAAAATAAACCGATATATTTTAAGTTCAGCAGAGTTTTTGTTTCTTGAAAATTACAATAGATGATAGTTTGTGAATCTATAATTACTTTGTGGATTTTGAATCTTTGCTAATTGGTATGTCAATCCTTCTTTTCAGATCCTGTACATCCCTGTCGTAATATATGTGCCAGCATTAGCTTTCAATCAACGTAAGTATAACCATTTACTTAAGTAGTGACAAAATTAAATCTTTCAAAACGTAATTTTTTTAAGAATAGCAGAGTGATTATTGATATTCAAGTTACTTTAGAATATATTCTTTGCTATATAGTTTCTGCTATAAAAAAACAGAATGTATACTTTTGATAGATTTATTTTGCATGTGGTAAACAACATACTAATCCTTTGGGAATGGTGGACAGAAGTTTTGTTATCTGAGGTCAAAAGGTCTTTTTTATTGAAAACTATTTTTTGTTTGTTTACTTACATTATTTAAATAATTTTCGTATAAAATAATTGTTTTATGAATAAGCTGTAAAAAATGAATGCTGATTTATCCGTCATTTTGTCCACAGCATAATCTAAATTATTGAATAAATCCACTAGCTGTCTACAAAACGCACCATGTATTGGTGTTAAATTCTGGAAATTGTCTAAATAAGGCAAAAATGTATTTTACATATTTTATTGGTCTTAGAACATTTGCAAAAATGTTCTTTGTAATTCTTCTTATAAGGCACGATGTAACATAAAGGTCACTGGAATATGTTACCATTCTGAGCTTCGGGGCAAGCTGTTCGGAGTGTAATCAAACATTTTACTACGGGTGTGTGCTCTCCAGCGTCTGAGTGTCCCACATATAGAGGATTGGCTTCGTTGGGGCAGTGTATATGCAGTGGATAGTTTACCCACCCTCTTGAAATTGAGTGAGTGTTGGTGGTATATCAATTGGTCTAGATACGCTGACACTTTTATTGTGTTTCAACACAGCTCAAAATTAATTGATACTGTTGGTACAAAACCGTCAGTATTTGATACTTTTGCCAAGTTAACAAACAAAATTTCCCTTTTTATTGTTAAATAAATAGTATCAATTTTTTACCCTGTATTACCTTACTTGTACTATACCTATGGTACAACGCTAGTGGTTAGTGTAAAACTAAAAATGAATCAAACATTGATGGCTTTTGCAGCAAAATTAAATCATACTCGAAGTTTCACACGATTTTATCCAATTTACCGAATCGATCGTCTCACGTGTCCACTGCTTTGATAATAGTGTCTTTAAGTGTAGTTGGTCACTCATCATGATGAATAGCTAACATTTATAATTCTCTTACTCCATATTTTTAACAGATATACATAGAAAAATCATGTAGTCTATGCCAATTGAAAAATATTCCTTGTGCGGAAACTTCGCAACACATTTTTTCTTATCTATTTTTTTTATGTAAAAAATACATTAATCTTTTTTGTTGAGAATTTGAATGTCTTTTATTTTGAAAATAACCTCAATTGACCACATTTATTTACCTTTGACTTTATATAATGTGTGAGTTTAATCTTGGTTTTGAATATGTTGCCTGTAACCTAAATATAAAGCATTTAAAAACAAACACATTATATTCTATTTTAAAATATTTTAAATATAGAAGCCATTGTTATGCCTAAAGTAACTGGACTATATTGTTGTAATATCTCTCTAATGGTTTAGGCAGTGTACCAAATTAAATTAGATAAGTTGCTTTTTAATTAAATTATGACTTACAAACCTTTCCTTTTTATAACGTAGTATAGACTAAGACTATATATAATATAACGGCAAATATAGGCTATTTTTTAAATACCATATCACATTTCATTTTAGTTACAGGTTATTCAGTACATGTGGTCACTCCAATTGTCTCGGTGATATGCATCTTTTACACAACATTTGTAAGTATAATAAATATTTTTGCTATTACAGAAACCGCATACAATATTCTTAGTTTTAACTATATCACCAGAAATATATTTTCACTGAATCTATGTATATAAAAGCAAAATACCACTCACTCACTCACTCACTGACTCACTCATCACAATTTCTCAAAAACTACCAAATGGATTGAAATTAAATTTGGTATGTAGCTTCCTCTAGTAGGTGCTCACTAAGAAATGGCATGAAAATTTTCAAAATTTTAGGAGGGGTTTGAGGGGATCAAAGTTACTAAAATCATAATTTCAGATCTTTTATTATTATGACAATAGTGCTTTTATTATTTAAGATCTATATATATAAAAGCCAAATACCACTCACTAACTGAACACTTAAAAAGAATACAATTACGTTAAAAAGACTGAAAATACCAACCACCACGGGCAACGCCGTACGGGTCAGCTAGTTACATATAAACTTTAAAAATATTCTAACTATCGCTAAACTTCACACTGAAATAGAATAAAAACCACTCATCACTTTAGTTGTCAACCAAGTAACATATAATATTATGTTTTAGTTTATAAATCTTCACTGGTTTTTAATAAAAGAGGATGTGGGGTTTTAATATAATAAACAAATATACATAGACAGTCTGGTGTAAGTGTGTAATGAAAACCTTATGTAAACATTATAATAATTGTTGATGCAATTGGCCCTGATCCAAGCAAACAATAATAGCTATAATTAACCGCTAAAAAACACAGAAACAAACTTTGTACCAGTTGCAGCCATTGTTCTAGGCTCTCTGATGTCAGTGATGCCTAGATTA
Organism: Philaenus spumarius; assembly: GCA_018207615.1. Classification (NCBI taxonomy): domain Eukaryota; kingdom Metazoa; phylum Arthropoda; class Insecta; order Hemiptera; family Aphrophoridae; genus Philaenus; species Philaenus spumarius. The sequence continues at coordinate 444,845 of JAGFPH010000443.1, read as the reverse complement.
CATTTAGATTAAGATTTATATTAAAAAAAGCAGAGAATTTGTTTATATGTAGAGTCTTGGAGTTGTTAATTTTTTTATTATTTTTTTTATTATTATTACAATCTTAATCTATAGATTAAATAAGTAATACATATATCATAAATAACATGTATGAAACCTAGATATTAACTAAGTCCTGCGGTTTATGACGCTTAAGTCGTCTTTTGTCACATTTCACGTCTAAAAGTTGGATAGCTTCCACGTTTACATGACGATAAAGTCTCTTTTCATGCCGAGAAGCGCAGTCTTGAATTACCTCATTCACACTTTTCAGGTTTAGGTCTGCATGAAGGTCATCATTCCTTTGGTACCATCTTGCATTTGTAATTGTACGAATAATACAATTTTGTATTCGGTGTATAATTAATTTATTTGAGGGTTTCGTACATCCCCATAATTCCGCACCATATGTCCAAATAGGTCTAATAATAGAAATGTACAACAATCTCTTATGGTACAAAGCCAATTGGGATTTTCGTCCAATCAACCAGTACAGATTGCGCAGTTTTTGTTTTATTTGGGTTGCTTTCATACATATATGATTCTTCCAAGTAAGACTTTCATCGAGATGCATTCCAAAATATTTAGCAGATTTACTCTGTGGAATTAGTTTATTATTAAGATAAACTCCAAAGCCAGGATCTATGTGCCGTAATGAGAATGTCACTTGAGAAGATTTTAGTTCATTAACTTTAATTTTCCAGTCTTCTGTCCATTGAGTTATTTTATTTAAGGTCAACTGTAGGTTTCCTATTGCTTCAGCATGTGATTGATTCACAGCCAATATGACAGTATCATCGGCAAATGTAGCTATTGTGGTTTTATTTGTAGTTGGAATATCTGCTGTGTATAACAGGTAAAGTATTGGTCCTAGAACGCTACCTTGCAGAACTCCTGCTTTCATTGTGTAGAGAGCTGACTCAGATTCTTCTGTCATCACTCTAAATTTCCTGTCAGTAAGGTATGATTTGAATAGACGGCAATAGTTCCCCGGCACCACTCTGTTAAGCTTAAAAAGAAGCCCCTCGTGCCATACCTTATCAAAAGCCTGTTGAATGTCCAGAAAGACTGCACAAGAAAATAGCTTTTCCTCGAATCCCCTTTCAATAATAGCAGTAACTCTATGGACTTGATCTATAGTTGTGTGCTGGTTTCTGAAACCAAACTGGTGATCTGGTAGTTTTATAAATTGCTTCAACCTTTTGAACAAAAACAAACATTCTATTTATTTATTAGAATATATATCTACATTCTCAGATCAAACACTCTAGTGTGTCTTGCATTTTGAGCTGTTCAGTAATACATTGTTGGTCCCGATCTATCACTTCTTCACTTCCTAAATCTAATATCCATTCTTATCTTAAATTATCTCTCTAGGTTCAGTCATCCTATCGTGGTGTTAAATTTGACAGCTGTTAAGCCAGTTTATCATTGCCAAACAAATAACATGGTTTGATGAATATATTTTGTATTTGTGCAATATTGTTTACAGGGAGGACTCAAAGGTGTATCTTGGACTGTAGCCATGCAGAGTATATTCACTGTGGCATCAGTTGTGATCATTATTTATGTAGGGTGTTCCAAAATTGGAGGCGTCGCAGAGGTGTTTAGGATAAGTGACGAAGGACATCGTTTGGAATTATTTAAGTGAGTGTTCTAACATAATAGGCAGTAAATCATTGTTTTGTATCTAACTGTCTGTCTCTTTAAATACCGAGCCAATTCTCATTTACTCTTCCTGTATGTGTGTTACCTGGGAAAGTTTTAGGTAAAGTTTGATCTAAATCGGTTCAATATATTTCAAGTTTTAACAATGTATGTTTAGTAAAAATTGTAATTAAAATTTTCAAAATAAAATTTCATTTTTTTTTATTATTTTTAAAAAAAAGCACCATTATAGGATCATTTGTTTGTCTACCTGTTTGTCACCGTCGATTCCGTCAATTTTCTCTAGAACTAATAAAGATATCAATATAACATTTGACATAGTTATAAAGCAAGACATCCCACATGTTTTTCAATAACCTGAACTAAAAACTGTTTAAGATTCATTTTTGTTTTAGTATCCAAGTCTTTGTATGAAATGAAAATGAGTTATATCGAGTTTCTGTCACGTAACTTACGTCTTTTGGAGTTTTTACTCCATCATCAGAGTTTTGTCACTATTAAAGTCATTAATGAACGATCAACTCAAATTTTCCTCTAGTATTCTGTATGAAACAGCTGTCAATTCAGGGTAACAGAGCCTTAGGTTAACATCGCTGTAAGCAGTAGCAGCTCGTAGCTAAAATTAGTGGGGGTGCTGTACCAGAAAATGTTAAGCCTTTGTTTTAAAACTAGGTAAAAGGAAACAAACATATATAGGTAATCTCATGGTATATTTGTAAATTTTGTGCCATTAAAGGTTATTTTGTGCCATTTTTTCAACAGTTATGCTTGTTTAGCAATTCATAGGGAACCATAGCCTATATCTGCAAGTACTCATATTGTGTATATTTAACCTCAAGAAATAGTTTCGAATCTTATAAATTGATAAATTACAATTTGAAAAATTAGGCATTTTTTTAAAATTAATAAAAAGTGACTAAAACACAAGGTTTTACAATACAAGACAATGTGGTGCAGCACTGACTTGTGTAGCGTCACAGGTCAGTTTTCGCATAAAATGTTCTGGTAGCTTAGACTATGTATGGCACTGGATGATGTCAGAGAGTTGTCATTTGTAAATTACTGGAACGCCATGTTTTTAACATTTCTTATTTTTTAACTCCGAATACGTTACAATAGGTACGAATTTAATGTTCGGAGACCTTTATTACTGAGATAAAAAAAAAACAGTGGTTGAGTTGTTCTTTAATTTATATTCACATCATTACGGTATATATTTAAAAAAATGAATGTATACTAAATTGTCATCCCACCCTGTCAGTAAAGACACATTTTATATGTTTTTATTTTAGTTATTTAAGGTATTTACACTTAATGTTAATTAAAATATTCAGATCATTTTGTCAGTATGGATCCTGATGTGTTCGCTCGTAATACTTTCTGGACAGTACTTGCTGGCGCCTCGTTCAATTGGTTAGCTTCTCTGGCGATACATCCTGGTGTGGTGCAAAGGTTTTTAGCAGTTCCAACGCAAAGACATGCCGAGCGGTGAGTAATTGTTTTTGTGTTAAGACAGGTCCTCTCTTGAATTGTAAAATGTATTATAGGTACTTTAAAATAATATAAAATATACATATATTATTGGTGATCAAAATATACAAACTCAAATACAATTTTAATGAAACAAAACCAAATTAATTTAAATTCATGTCAGTTTTGTATATTTTTGATTGTGTGTCCTTCTCAATACTGTAGTTTGTTTATTTTTAGTACAAAATATCGTCACCGTCACAATACAATTGCAAACAAAAAACTTTTACTCTAGTTTAGAAAAATGAAATGTTAAAGAAGTTTAAAAAGTAATTAAATAACCTTACAAATGAATATGGTGAGGGTCGTGCTACAATACACAACATAATAAAGTACAAATGTGGTGTGGGTTTCTCTGGTGGTCCGGCTCCAATTGTACGGCTGCCTTAGAACTGGAGTCTCCCCTATAACAGATGTGCCTTGAGCTCTCTTGTAAGCGAACGTGCATTGTCAGGATGGCGGAGAAGGTTCTTCAAATAAGTTGGTGAAAGGATTGTATTAATTTTATTTAAAGCATTACAATCAACTCCTCTGCTGGTCCGAACTAATAACTAAACTAAACTGAAGGTAAAGGAAAGCGAGTCCACCTTGTCTGGTCAAGATAACTAACCGATTTAGATTGAACATTTAGCCTCAAGCTGGCTCCCTCCCTTTAACTATATAAACTATGACATCTGCTACTATTTGCCTACAATCAACTCCTCTGCTGGTCCGAACTAAGAACTTAACTAAACTGAAGGTAAAGGAAAGCGAGCCCACCTTGTCTGGTCAATATAACTAACCGATTTAGGTTGAACATTTAGCCTCAAGCTGGCTCCCTCCCTTTAACTATATAAACTGTTACATCAGCTATTATTAGCCTACAATCAACTCCTCTGCTGGTCCGAACTAAGAACTAAACTAAACTGAAGGTAAAGGCAAGCGAGCCCACCTTGTCTGGTCAAGATAACTAACCGATTTAGATTGAATATTTAGCCTCAAGCTAGCTCCCTCCCTTTAACTATATAAACTATGACATCTGCTACTATTTGCCTACAATCAACTCCTCTGCTAGTCCGAACTAAGAACTGAACTAAACTGAAGGTAAAGGAAAGCGAGCCCACCTTGTCTGGTCAAGATAACTAACCGATTTAGGTTGAACATTTAGCCTCAAGCTGGCTCCCTCCCTTTAACTATATAAACTGTGACATCAGCTATTATTTGCCTATAATCCATAGCACAACCACTATCAACATAGATCCAGAATTGCTATCTAACTATTATACTATAAGGTGGAGGGTACTTGCCACACAAGTGGTAAAATGTTGTTTAAGTCTTAGAAACAGAAAATAATTGAAAGTTTTTTACTTCAATAGAATAAAACAGAGTGCTAGTTTACCATGTAAACAGAACTGTTTTTGTTTTTTAAACTTGTTGAAATGTAAAATAATAGTTTTCATCACAAGGAGCAAAAGTGATTGTTTTCGGAGCACAGTTGTGATATATGAGCGACGTGAAGTCGAGCTCGGAAATTCGATTAAGCACAAAAAAAAACACTTTTTCTCCGCATGATGAAAAACGCTTTTTAACATACTGAAAACAAAATGAATATTCATAAATTTAATTTAATTTTTATTTATTTGTATCATACTGCACAAATAACAGCTTTTTTTTATCCTGAAATTGTACCGTAAAGTAATTTTTTGACTTTACAAACCTTTCGTAGGTCGTATTCAGCTTCATACATACCTTTTTATTTACTGGGTAGTAACTCTCCCATTACTTTTCTTGCTTCTTTTATAATACTTTCAGGAATTTCCATTTCACGATCTTGTATTGTACATGTTTGTTTTCATCCAGCTCACAAACATAACTTATACAAAGTTTGAGGTTAGCTCTTTGAAAAAATACCAGTTGATTTTTGGTACGCTATTAACGAAAAGAGTCGACTTAACGTATCAATTTCAGGATAAAAACAGCTGTTTTTAGTTTTTAGTGCAGTATGATAAAAATACATTATACAATCTTCTTAAATTATTATTTTATTCTAAGCTCATATTTCAATTGCACTTTATTTCATTTGCTTTCTCATTTAGTGACCAAAAATATAGTTTACAGTAGTTTTACATTTTTTTATTATTATTTTTTCTACTTTCATGAATTTGGTAATCCGGCAATGCATTTGTGTCATTAAATTGAGATAAAAACTATTTATTGACATTAAATCGATTTAGTTAGCGGCAAATATTTAGTTGAACATAAGACATTCCCCTCATTAACAGTTTGGCTTCATTTGTTAGTAAATTATAACTTATGAAACATATGTCCATTTTTATTATTTTTCAGAGTAATATTGTGGAGTGCCGTAGGTGTCACAGTTGTCAAGAGTCTTACTGTTTTCTTAGGTCTGCTAATGTATGCAACATACAATCATTGTGACCCTTTTGCAACTGGCGTAAGTTGTTTGTTTTATAAATTTAAGTGTTTAGTTTATTAAGTCTGCCTCTACTATATAGCATAGCCAATCTTTTTCTAAATTAAAAAAAAAACATTAGGTATGAGTTCTGCTGTTTTTACTAAAATAAAATATCAAAAGGGCCCCCATTATTTGAGTTCCACATTTTACAGTGAGCCTTTTTTAAGTTTTTAGGCCAGGGAACTTGCATTTAAAATTGTTTTTTGAATTGAGTGTAATTGTAAGGATTAACATTTTCCCTATATTTCTTTAATTCATTTATTCATACTGCGAGCGAAGACTAGTGTAATAGATATAACAACTTTATTGTAAAGACATGCTTTTTATCCCATTGCAACACGAACGAATACATGTAAACATGTTACTGAAAAGGTTAAATTTTATATTTTTAAAAAGTTTGGAAAATATAATAACATTATTTTTATTTTATATTATAGTTTTTTAAACTTCTAATGTAATTTGTTTTACGATCAGTAGATAGCTTTAACTTTTTAAACTGTAATTGTTACTTTGTGTTTTGCTTGAAAAACCTATTATGTTTTTTCAGGTTGTTAAGGACAACAGCCAACTTCTGCCGTTTTATGTGTTGAACATAGTGGGCAAGTTTAAAGGTTTAACTGGTCTCTTTATCGCAGGAGTGTTTAGTGCCGCATTGAGGTTAGTTTAAAAATGTAGTTAAGTTAGGTTAATATAGATTAAACAAAATCTATAATATACCATTTGAACATTTCTACTGTTGCTCGGAATTACTTCAGCTATCATATCCAGTAGGGATGTCTGGAACTTAAAGTAACTTTCATTGTCGCATAGGTAGGCTTAAAGCAGTGTGCACTTAATATAATACTACCTACATTTATATTTACATCATACAACTTACATTTAAATAAACCAAAAATAACTGAACAGATCGCTTATAAGGACACACTAATACAAGAACAAAATGCAAATGATATGTTAATATAGTAAATATAGCTCTAGTATTGACGTACAGTGAAACAAGATGCGAGTAATAATTTTTGTGTGGATCCAAATAAATTATGGCATACTTTAAACGATGTAAAAATACCCAGGAATCCAGGATGTAAAGAGATAAAAAAGGGGTTTCTTGCAAATACGTGGTGGGTAAGCCACTTGATCATGGAAGTTTAGTGAGAAGGGTTATTATGTGTAGCTTTCTTACAAAAACATAGGGTAATAAACCTTAATCCGGCTATATAACTCTTCTTCTTGGGTGGGCGGTCTATTCTTTTGCACGTCAGCTTCAAAGTCTTATTGCACTCCCACATAAAAGATGATTAACTTCTAGTCTTCCCAGTCAAGATCTATAAGTTCTGTGAATTTAAGGACCTTTTTTGGTGAGGTTGTCCTGAGATGGTTTGTCATTTTGTTTAGGTTTCAAAAAGTTTCATAACTTACCTGTTTGAGCCTCTTGCACAAAAAGGCTCTCCGGTAAAAATGTCTTTTCTCAGGTCGCTGTGACCTATTCTTGTGGCTATTCTTACCGTCTTCTTTATTTTGCATCTGCTTAACATAAGAATGGCAGATGCAATTTGCCTAGCGGACCAAGAAGTGTAAGTTCACCCTTACTTAGACCTGGGATGTTTCTCCAGCTCCTGTTCTAGTCTTACCCATCGCTGTCATCTTTGATATGTCACAAAAAAGTTCAGGTCCTGTCAATTCTATAGCTGTCACCTTGGGCCGTATCACTCACTAAGTGTACATTACCAAACAGGATATTGTTATACCTACTAAATATTTTATTTAGGTGAATTACTAATGATTCAAATAAACTGATTATATTTCCACTAAAAAAATGTTACTGCAAAATCCGGAATAGTTATATTGCTATTTACAAAAATATGTGAATACTTTAGTTACACAACTTTTTTAATTAAACTAATTGCATTTGAATTTATTAAGCGCCTATAATGATAACATATTTTTAAACATTAAAGTTGAAATGAGTCTTTAAATAATTAATTATATTTCATAACTATTGCTAATTTGTGTGTTTTGTATGGTTTTATATTTAGTTTAGAGATTTCATTGAATTTTTTAAGAATCAAATTCTAGAAAATAAGCATTTGATTGCGAGTTCTATCCATTGTATCCTTAAAATTATTAATCACTAGTTTAATGTTTATTGATCAGGGCCAATATGCAGAACTGGAAGATTGTATGACAATATTATGAAGATTAATGTAGGATAGTTGAGAATTGCTCGATTTGGTAAATAGAAGAATAAGGAGATTAATGTAGCCAATAATATGAAACAAAATTTCTCTAAAAAATCCATAAAAATAATCATTTGATTGAAATGAGGGGAAATTATTTATACCAAAATCTATCTTTTTCAAATTGAGTGAGTTTTTCATGAACCCGGGATTAACCCTTTGGCTCCCGACATCCGATTTTTCGGATGTTGTTAGTATGTCCGTTGAATCCCGACATCTAATTTTTCGGACGATGCGTGTATGTGCGTTGAATCCCGATGTCCGAATTTTCGGACATTCAGAAAAAAAATCATATAAAATACAAATCTTTAGTGAATCTATGTTTATTATATATCAATGGAATCAGAAAGAACTGTTCTAATTACCTCTATGATCATTACTTACGTTAAAAATTACCTCTATGTACAATACAACAAAGATAATTGTGATGTACGTTGGCTGTGCTTTTGTCATCTGTCAGATGGTAAATAACTTGATTTGTGTGTTGTCTTTGATTATGGCTCATATATTATGTTGTAGAACGTGATTGTTTTGGCATTTTTAGTTATTTTTATTGTGAAAAATTGTGATTATGAAGCGAGTAAATTCACTTGTTAGTGACGTGTATATTCTTATGACTATATACGTACAACTAACCGCAGAACTGGTTATGTTCAGCCTAATTTAAAAAAAAACTTAATAACTCTGTCATTTTTCAATACAATGTAATGAAATTTCAGGTTTTTGTTCATTTTTAAGTGTAAAATTATGTTATGTGGACAAAATTGTTCTAGATATTTTTTTGTTGTGTCATTTTCAAGAATAAAGTAAAAAAAAATGTCCGAGTAACAATTTAAAAGATTTCATATCTAACATGAATTTACCCTTATTTTTAAAATCTGATACCTTATAGAACATTTAATTCCAAACGAAATTTTAAAAAATCATCAATATTCATCAGTAAATAAATTTAATACATATTTTTTTGCGAAACACTGAAAATGTGCTGAATTTAGACTGGGATTTTATACACATTCATAACAGATAAGTTAGTGGTTGGGATTTTTGAAACATATTAAAAATTGGAGGTCGAGAGCCAAAGGGTTAAAATATATACCTTTTCTCCTTTAACCTTTTCAGTGCTGCAATCAGACATACTCAATGTCTGTAATTTTGTAGAATTCACGGTCTGAATTTATGTCGGTATTGCTCACATCAAAGTAACTCAATCCACATGATTAATGCTGTAATTTGTTGCCTAATTATTAAATTAAATAGAGTATACCTTAACATTGAACTTATTGATATTTTATGAAAAATCTCTATCAAGCCCATCATAATATATAATGTTATATATTTAATTTAACAATTTTTTTAAATAAATGTGTAAGTAATCTTCAGCATAATAATTGTTTGATTTACTACGGTTTTCATTTATCTGTGAATTAATATTTAGCTGAACTTAGAGGTTAGAAAATGTCTGATGGTCTTTTTATTTCCATAGAAGATATTTAAAACTTTTTATAAAACAGATGATAATCTTTTAGTATCTGGTGGTAATCAATTATCTAATTACGTTTTATCCCCCCCCCCCCCCATTTTATAATTTGTTTAGTGAACACAATGATAGACTATGGGTAATTTGTTTACATAAGTGATACATTTGCCTAATTTGTCAACTATATAAATAAGAATCCATTTTGGTCCATAAAAATATGTCAAATCATTAATAAAAATGAATGTCTTAGTGTGTTATAAAGCAGGGCAAGATATACCTAAAAAAATGTTATTTGTAATTCGTATCTTTTTATTTAATTTATTTCTGAACATTTCTTTTCTTTTTGTAGTACTATGTCATGCTCTTTGAACGCAGTAGCAGGGACGATATATGAAGACTTTGTGGCACCTTTCTACAGTTCAGAGAAACATGCGTCCACTATATTAAAGTTTATTGTCGTCATCTTAGGTACACTTTGTGTTAGCCTAGTGTTTGTCGTGGAAAATCTAGGAGGCGTTTTACAAGTAAATATCTTTTATAATACATTTGAAATGTTTAGTCTTTATTTTAATTAAATAATCTCCTAAAACTTTATCCAGTTGGCAAGTCTTTCTACTATGTGAATGGTGTTTGGCTTAAACTGTTGCTATTTATGCTAAGAGATACTTCACGGTCGAGTCTCGAACCATTTGCCGAAATGTGCGCATCGACCTACGGGTGACCGATATAGTGTGTTTTATATAACAGTAAACACAATTGTTTTAAACACTAACAAACCCCGCATGGAGCGATTTTAAATATCTTAACACATGGCTGTAATGATGGGCTGCAAAACTGCAGTAATCGTAAAATAATAAACAGTGGATTAGTTTGTCATACCGAAAAAATTTATTTATTCTCAAATTGTCCTTTCCATACATTAGGTGTGGGCCAAAATTAACAAAACTTTTGTTTTCTTTAGATCATTTGCCAGCTGCTTATATTCTAGCAATAACTGACATTGAGAATAGCGAAACAAGCCATAGAGAATAGTTAAGTTATCAGTATTTTTCATTTTAAACAATATTCTACTAAATTCTTCCTACAATAACTTCATTTTGGTCTTTTAAAAATCTTGTAAATTATTTAACTAAATCATGTGCAGGTTTTTATTGTGTGTATACTAGTAAATTATACTTGTTTGTATAAAAGGACAAAGTTCTATGAGATTAACCTGCCAAGCATGCATGGGTGCCCTCTACAGTCGGGGGCACGAAATAAGGCGAGTAAGAATTTTTGCGCTGTTGTCAGATATGGAACTTGCAAAGCGAGGAACGGTCGAGAATCGTTTGCTCTGCGGCATGATCTGGCAACACTGGCAGTCCGAGCGCCACTGCCCACCCCGACTGTTAATAAAACTTGTAAATAAAACTGTTCTCGTTTTGAGTATAACGGTTAAATGTTTATAAATATTTGATAAATGAACAACAGTGAAACAAATATTTTAAACAATATTTTCAACCCGTTTATTATTAGATTGATGTATCAATTCAATAGATTATTATTAGTAGTTAATTATTATTTTTAAATATACAATTATAACAAAATACTACGATATGCTCTTCTTTTTCAGTTATTGTTTTCTTTCACTTTAAAATTGGATTTACACAACTTTTATAAATTAACGAAAAGATTTACAAACGCAATACAAAACAAATACTAAAATATATTTGATTATGAAAACTAATTAATAAAAACGTGAATCCAGAATAAATAAACAGTCTTTAATTAACCACTTTAAAAACCAAAACGGTGCTTGGAGACAAAAAATGTTTAAACAACAGTTTTAGTACGTGTGATTTCCTACAACTTTCCCTCTGACAAAACATCGCTACTTGAAAAATTTTAAAAATCCTCGCTTACTGAAAATTTTATGTCAGATGATTCCTGAACTAAAGTTTACATTTAACTTTGTTAGTGTGTAAAATTACGTAAAAATATATTTCAGGTAGAAAATGAGATGGGTAGAATCCTATATCTTTCCCCTAAAAACAGTTCTTTTTATTAAAGATAACTCAACTCATAAGTTACCTATGGCAAAGGAGAGCAAAGCAGGTTACGCCTCGACAAAACTATTTGGTCTGGTAAGAGACTACGTTTCTTAGCTTGCACGATCTGACAACAGCGCAAAAATTCTCACCTGCCTTATTCCGTGCTCCCGACTATAGTAATTTTTTACTTACTCTGAAATTTTTCAAGTAGTATTTAAAAAAAAGAGTGTTTTACTACAAACTTATACTATCACTATAGCTCCTTACAATCATAGTATAATCATTTAATCCATCATTCCCTTACATTATAATAAGTCTTTTCTATCATTGCTATCAAAAACTCTTTTACTAATTTCTTAAACTGTCTAGTACTATTTACACAGTCAGGAACTTGTAAAAATAAGGAAAATTGTTTCTTATTATTGAATCCCTGATGTTGCAAAAACTGAGGAGTCTTTCTTGATCCAGATTGCTGTAACACAAGCTCTTGAAGGAGTTATATTTTCATCTCCATCATTATGTTAAATGTCTAAAAAAGTAGCCTACTTATAAAAAGCTACGAGACAAGTGGAAACCCTAAAATTAAAACATGAAAACCAATTTTCAATTTTAAGCTAATCAAGGTGTATATTAAAACCCTAACCTAAAATATAGGTTAGTAAAACAGCCTGTTTGTTTTTCTTTTTAACATTTTAAACTCCATTATTTAAATTTTTAAGAAATAAAACATATTTAAATGAAAATTACATATTTAAATATTGCAAAACATTTTTAATAAAGTTGAAGAAATTCCCTCACACATGAGGAACAACACACGTTCATAGCAACACGCAAATATTTATTAATGAGGACATGGCTTAAGGTGAGGGAAGGGAACTTACCTAGTTTTATTTTATCTGAGCTTGAAATACATAAGATTTTTAAGAGTTTAAAATACAGCAAAGTGTTTTGTTTTAGGTAGCAATCAGTTTAGGAGGTATAGCAAATGGAACACTGTTGACGGTCTTCTTGTTGGGATTCTTTTCCCCTTGGACAGACTCTAAGGTAAAATATTCAGTGTCATATCTTAACTACCATTTACTATCTCGTAAACCATTTACTTCAAAAAACAAACTGTGGTAGTACTTTAATACTTTTTTGGGAAATTTAAAAATATTTCTTTAAACTTTAAAAATTGGCATCTATTTTCTGTTATGGAAAATTTCTCATTAAAATTTCTTATAGGAACACCACTTTTTATAGTGTTCTACATACAAATTCAATTTGATAACCTTAACGTAAAACATGATACTAAAATACTAGAAATAAATTTGATATCGTAACTCCTAGTACTGGACTAGTAAAGACACATAAAAGTTATTATTACTAGCAGTATGCTTTATTCAATAAACTGCCTGGGTTAGCTGGAACTTTGTCTGAAAAAACATACAAAACTGTAATAAATAAATAGCTAAAACAAAAATGTTTTATTTTCTGTGGATGAATACATGAAATGTAATTTAATTGATATGATCTTATGATGTGAAGTGATGTACCTAACTATTTTCCAATGTGACAGTTGCCTATTACACGTATTTAGTTTAACGGCAATAAAACTATTATTGTTAAATTTATTTTGTTATTTTTAGCTCTTAAATCAGCTCCCAATTCCTTATCTCCCTGAATATAAAATCACTGTTACAATGTTTATATCTTTACTAATAATCAGTATTGTTACTTTAATTATAGAGTGCGATGGCAGGGATGATAGCCAGCTTTATAACAATGACTTGGATTGTCGGAGGTTCCCAGTATTCCATAGCTAAAGGCCAACTCAAGTTTCCTGGGAAAGTAACTTCTATTGATCAATGTCCTACTAATTTTACTTCTGAGTAAGTAGGCTCTAACATACATGTACACTTTTACAGTATACAGGCTCTAACATACCACCTAAGCAGTATGAATGAGCAAATGAATCAGTTTAGACTCTCTAAACTTCGCGTCTAAAGAATCTAAGGAAAATGTTTTTGATCAAAACCCAGAAAAATATATTTTGGGAGGTCTTTTAAAAGTGAGCATTTTGAAAAACAACGTTCAATTTTCTTGGTCTTGTTTGAAGATAGCAGCCCTAAATATCCAAATTTAGGTTCTTTAGTTTTTATTTACCGTGGCTGAACAGTTTTATTGTCAAAACTGAAATGTCTGTACTCTTTTGAACAAAGTCCATCTTGCACTTTTTTACAAGTTTTCCAAAATGTATTTAATTTTTCAGTAATATAATGACTGTAATTTATTATAACATTTGTTAGTCGCCATTCCAAATATTAAATATAAAACTTAGCGTCTTCAATATTCCTTTTATTCGTCGTTCAAACGAGGTCAGATTTTTCTATTCAGCTATTATTTATTTACATTTCCTTTTGTTATATTACAAAAACTTACGGCCACTTATGATTTAATAAACTACCTGACTCGTGACTAGATAGCATGATATTCCGGTACATACTGCATGGGTTAACCGTCGGGAGGGAATGTTGTGTTATCTAATTGTTCAAAACTGTGTCGTTCAAGGCGTTGGATTCGAAGTTTAGGTTCTCGTTCAATAACATGCTACTGTCAATTTTAAAGTTATTGTAATGAACTGTTCCAACTCGTTCATAAACTTTCCCTTTTTTACATCAATGTAATATTTTGAGGGTATTGGCTATGCTGAAGTAACCAGGTTATTCTGGATGTTATGCTCGGCACACTTTGATTCAGTTCTTGTATGATTTGTCCTTGGTTTAGCCGACAAGATATGTTGCTTAAATCTATAACTAAACGATAAAAATAGTATTTACTACTTTCAGATAATATCATTAAACATCTGTAGAATATATTCCATTCAAGTGAAGTATGCATTATTATATATTTTCTTGTTCATAAAAGTACAGAAAACATTGCTGCTTATAAAAATTATTTAGAAAATGTTTCTCCATTTGGTTTTTGAGTTCCAATTGAGAATTTTTTTTTTTTTGTATTTCAAAGTTACAAAAGTCTGTTTTTGGAAAAATACAAAACAATTTTGTTGATAAATTCATAATACACTAAATGCAGCAAAAAAGGTTCTTTATACGAAACTACCAAAAAGTTTTAACTTTCAGGACAGAAAATTTTAATTACAAAATTAGTTTTGTAAACTTTATAATATTATAGAGGACGAAATTTTCCACAGTTCACAAATTCACAATAATTGTAATAAATAAAAAACAACACCAAACCAAAATAAACACTACGATGCTATGTCATAGTTACAAAACTTTGTATATTTTGCGTGATGCAAGTCATAGAGTAATGAACTATGCACCAAATTATTCGTTAGAATGTCACGGAGTAAGCTTATTTATAATACGACCTATTAAATATTATTTTTTATGTATTAAACGATGCTTGAAGTAAATGACAGCTGTTTAGCAGTTGAAGGAAATAAGAGCAGCTGCGGCTGTTGTTTACCAGATATGGAGTTAAAGAATCTTTTATTTTTCCATCTGTCTGTCACAGTTAGTTTTCTCCGAAGAGGATAAAGTATCAAAATTAATTTGCCACAGTTATAAAGCAAGATACCCCACATTATATATTCCAATCATTAATACTTTAAAAGATATTGTATTATGAATTTCGAGCAGCCAAAGTTTAGTACCCGCAAAAAAATTTTTAAAATTTGTTACTGTCATGTGGAGTTTCATTTGAAAGGACTTAATTTAAGTACATCAAACAATTTGTTTCGTACATTCAAATCTCAATGGATAAAATGAATCTAGTTAATATGTGATAATTGAAAAGCTTGTTTTTTCTTATGTCTGGTTTAATAATTTCTCACATCAGTTGGTTGTAACCTTAGTACCTAATTGACCAGGTAAATAAAATCATCATGTAAATGTTTCAAAACTGTATTTCAACTTTTATCATACATTTCGACATATTTAAGATGTGTGTAGTGAAAATTAAAAAAAAACATTTCTCTTATCTTAATTAATTAAAAACCTCTTATCTTCATTGCTAGAACAAATATTATGTTAAAGTTATCAACAGTTTATCATTTAAATCATTATGTAGATCGATTTTTACCATTTTATAAATTGCTAACTCTTTAGCCACACTAATGTAACTACTTTTTTTACAGAATTTACAACCTTCATGTTGGTCTGTAGGTTTTATGATCGTTAAGGTGACCAGTACAATTTCATTTGATGGGTTTAAAATTCGATTTATATAATATTTAAACTTCTTATCAATTAAAATGGCCCGTCTGTTCTATGTACAGCGAAAAAAATCGGTACATGAATGTGACGAAGAAAGGCAGAACATCATTGGATGGCGGATAAAGACGAAATCTGCAATCCAGCCCTAGCAGTGTTAACAATAACTAATGCCAAACGACATATTTAATATATACACCTGTTTGTACTAAGTTTTTAACAGTTATTACAAGTTTTGATGACCTTTTGCGAGTGATTTTAAGCTCTAATGCTGGGTGCATGTATCATCTGAAACCGCAATAGTGTATTTAACACAATAAGCAGATCACACAATGGACTTTATCACGGTATTTAACCTATTATAGAGACACATCTATGGTCTTTGTCTGAATTCAAACCAGGGATATTAAGCTTTGATGTCAGAAACTCTAACTCCATAAATAAAAAGCTCCCTACTAGAGATGTAAAGGGTTTACGAAAAATCATCTCTGTTTGCCGAATAGTTTTTGAATTGTTACTACTGCAATGAGTTTATTAAACTTATTATATTTACTACTAGTATGTACAAAAGTTACAATTTTATTTATAACAGACCCTGTTTATTATTGTTGATGCACCCATTCATAGGGACGTGTGCTTCATCAACCCAAAATATTTTTCTAAGCTATTCGTTACTGGCTAAGTAAGGATTCATTCTCAATAATTGCCATTCAAGCATGCACCTTATTTTTGACTTATATCATTCCATTGAGCAATTTTTAATCTACAATGAATGTTTCTTAGTCCATTACTAGAACGGAATTGTGTTAAACCTGCTAACAATTCAATCACATTCATAATAGTTTTGAAAAAGTCTGATTCATGTTTATAATGATGATGTCAGGAATAACCATAAAAAACTTACATATGGTACTCACAGTGATTCTGAACTGTCACAATAAAATGTTATGCAACAGTTAACTTATATGACAGTAATAAAATAAAGTATATAATAGAGTAATCAATTTTCAAATGAGTGTGTTTCCTAGATAATTGACCTAACTAACAAGTGTTTTTTTATCAAATAAATGGGCATCTACGGTCTAAATTATTCTTGTCGCTCTATTTAACCTTTGTCCTGTAACATTAGTTACTAAATGGTTTATGTAGAGTTAAGTGAAGTTGAGCCACACGTTGGCAGCACCATCTTGTAACGTTAGTTACTACAGAAATAAAAAAATAATAACTGTATTGAAAATACAAAAGATGTTTAATCAAATCTTTATAATTATTCTCATTTGTTAAATTTACTTACAAAAAACTTATTAACACCGGGTCTGCCAATACTTTTGGACAGAGCCCTTCACTATGCGAATGTCTTTGTTGAGATTCAAAGATAGAAGAAGGAAGAACGCTGTGTGAACCTCGTTCTTTTTCGGAAATCGTGACAGGAAGTTTCATGATCTATTTTGTCCAGGACAACACACAATACTGTTTTATCTTAGTTCACAATTATAACACTTTTTTATAATTTGATAAATTTTTTTATGCAAATGTCAATGTTCTTTTAACTTTTACCCCCCCCTTTTCTATCTTTGTTCTATTGTTCTATAAGCTCTTATTTTTTTTAAATTTATAGGTTAGATTGGAAAACTTTAGCAAATTGCACAATCTGTCCCCATTTAGAGTTTCCCATTTAGCAAGCTGTGCTTCTTCATTGGCGTAATCGAAGCTGCAATGTTACGAAATCCTCATATTTGATCCATCATTGTACATAGCTATACAATTGCCAGAAATTTTTATTCAGATATAATTTGTTATAAAACCACTCATATCTTCTTGAAAAAATGCCACAATGGCGATCTCTTAAACGTTGTATAATAAGTGTGTTTTTTTATTTTATTTGCAGGGGATGATGAAGTTTTTCACCTTTAACAAACAAACAAAAATTAGTTTAAAACGTGATAGTATATTACCCAGTTATTATTATTATATTTTTATTATTATAAATTATTTTTCCTTTAACAGTTTTAAATTGGTAATAACTGGTGTTTTAATACTAATTAAAAGTATTTTATGGAACAGTTGTATTATGATAGTCTTAAAGATACAAGAATGCTCTGTGTCCTGCCGCTCTGTTCCTTACAATATAATCAAACAGTATTACATAGGAATAATTGCCAATTTCAGCCCCTACATATGCCGCATGCCAACCCCCTTGTTCACACAAAATTATGATACAAATGATTTAACCAACATTTTCGGAATAACTTAACCCTTTCAGTAGTAATGACGTTCGGGAATGTCATTAGCTACCGTTTGCAGAGAAGTGACTTCTAAAACCTGAAAATGCCTAAAGGAGTAAAACAATATTTCTCTGAATTCGTAAAACCTCAAACATAAATATGTAATTTACTATGATACAAAACAAAAGAAAGATAGCAAATTTTATCAAAAAAGGTTAAAAAAACAAGGATTTATACACAACTTCAAATTACAATCAGGGAGCTAATAGGTTGTAACCTTTTACTTATGCTATTTTGTTGTTTATTGTAGTATTGTTTTTGTAGAGTCCTTTTTAGCAATAAATTACTTTCAATTAAAAGTAAAAACGTATACCACAAAGTTTGTTGAAATTTGGTAATTTAAAGCCCAACATTGTTAATGTAAAGCTAAGGGATGATTTAATTTAGCTTATGATCCATCGTATATATATAGATGGATTTATTAGACGGCAACCTGCGCGGAAAATCTTGCGCATGTAGGAGAGGTAGGTGAAGGTTCCCCATCACCGCGCACCTCGTATTTGCTGCTGAGATCTGAAAAGAGGAGATGGCTGGGGGATGGGGTTGCGTCGGCGCATGAGGTGCGCGATGGTGGGGAGCCTTCACCTACCTCTCCTACATGAGCAAGATTTTCCGCGCAGGTTGCCGTCTAATAAATCCATCTATAGCAGTGGTTCTTAACCTTTTAGGATGTGTACGCCTTTTGAATAACCAAAAGCACTCACACCCCCACCCACATCCTTATTATTTTTGAAAAATTAACCAATTTATTTTTAATACATGAATATTACACGGAATAATAATATTTTCTCCAAAATGTGAATTCATATTATTCTTATTAGGTAAAACGTTATTGTGATACCATAACAATTCCAAAATTGATTTAATTAATGATAGGCTTGACACTGTATGTTTTTCACAAGTCCGTCAATGTTTTCCTTTTGTTAATCAGGCCTCCTAAAAATTCTCCTGAGGCCCCCAAATTATAATGTGTGATAGTGTAGGCCTATATAGTTTGCTTAAAACATCTACACTTGTTTTATTTAGGACCTAAATCCTTCTTAAAAACCTTTTTGACGATAAACAACAAATTAATTTACTGCAAAGTAGGTGTAATTAATATACCTACATATTACTGCACTAGTTTTTCGAACACTTTTTAGCAATAAATATTGTTTATTAAAATTTCTTAGTCATTATTATTTTACTGTCATGTTTTTGTTATACACCTTTTAATGCTACTATTTTAAACTTTCACGTGTTTGAACCTACCAAGTAATAAATTTAAATAATTAATTTGTACTAACTATACAATTTTTTAGTTACAGTTCAGCATTCTCACGAGTACAAAACTATAGCGGAGTTGGCACACCTGTAATAGCAGATGAATCTATTAACATGTTCTATAAGATCTCTTACATGTACTTCTGCATGATAGGAACGTTAGTTGGTATAACAGTGAGTTTAATATGGACACTTCTATCAGGAACCAACGATGTATCTAAGCTTAATCCTGACTTAGTTGCACCGCAGATTCGTCGCTTCCTACATTCACGCAAAGAAAAAGTCTCGGAAGAATTGATGACTATTGTAGATAATAATACTACGTGTTCAAAAAGTAGTATAACTGTTACAGGAGTTTCATGATTTAAAAAAGTCAATTACTTAATAAAAGGCTGTGAAAATATTTGTATTTTAAATATATAGTTTGATAATGTCTTATTTTCTCGATTTTATTGTTTATTTAATTTTGTCTTCACTGTCAAATAAACCTAGGGTGACCAGAAGACCCTGATTTCCAAGGACTGTCCCCTGATTTTACTCACATAAGAAAAGTACTCGGTTATGTCCCTTACAGGCAATAGACAAATACAATTTTTTAAATATTTTTTGGTAATATAGGAAAATGATATTAAAATGTAGATTACAAATAATTATTGTTGTTATTAAAATTCGTACCGTCACGGTAAATTTATGATTAGGTTATTTTAGGTTGGTATACTTGAGCTGCACTTACACATTCTGTTGAGAGTATTTTGATAGTATTCCTCCGCGAGCAACAAATTGATGTTATAACCACCAGAGTGTGACTAAACCCTCGAGAAGGAACACAAATTCGGCGATTACAAGCTTCCACAATAAAGCAGATTTTTTTTGTCATAAATTATCCAAATCTATTAAAATTTCTTTTATTTGAAAGGTAATTAAACTTCGAATGTGGTGAGCTTTTTACATTTTTCATATTTGCATTATTGAACAAGAAAAAAATTGCAAACTTTAATTTTGAGTTAAGTCAAAGATCAAATTTAGTTAAAAACAAATAAAAAAATTTAATTATATCCACATTTGGACTGTCCTAACCTTTAAAATGATATATTCAGAATAATTTTCTGATCATTATTACTCAGGTAATCTTGTTGCACGTTTCACATTGCTTTTATGAGAGTTGAAATTGAAGATGGTGGCTGGGTCTGCCGAGCCTTAACCCTTTCCACTCGAGTGTCGGGGCAGCCCCGTACCCTACTAATCCGCACGAACTCCTATGTCGGGCGAGCCCCGAATTCACTATGATAACGTTCTTTGATTGCATTTTAAAAGACGTAGTTACTTTGATGACCGCTATTGTTGAAGTTTGAGATGTCCTGCTATCTGTGGAATTTTTTTAGGACCATTTGAGTTCAGTTTCTGTGGTAAATAAATCTTAGAAAATGTAATGTTTGCCGTCTTTGGCCAGTCTGTAAACAGCTGTCTGCTCTCGCCGTTGTTTGGTTCCTACTTACTACGCAGCGTTTTAGTGAGCTTACGCGTTGTTTAGTTTTGTTGTACTAGGTTATCGTGTGTAATTTCAGTTTATTTTTGAAGTACCTGGGCGACCGAGCATCGCTCAGTACTATTTTTAGGAAAATGTATGCAAATACTAATCACATACTGAATTTGTTTATGTATTTTAGAAATAACAAATAATAATTATAATCATTAGATAAATTATATTACCTTTATAGAAATATAAAGAATGCAGAAACTGGTGAAAAGGGTTTTAGAACGGTTAATAACAGCACAAAAATAATGTTTTAGTTACGTTTGGTGTTGACATCAGATGATAATGGAAATAATCTATACTCATATTATAAAGAGATAAAGTTTGTTTGTTTGTTTGTGTGTTTGTTTGTTTGTTTGTATGTAGGGGGTAATCTCTGGCACTACTAAACTGATTGAAAAAAAAGTTTTACTAATAAGAAGCTACACTATCCCTGAGTAACATAGGCTATAATTCATTTCGATAAAAACCTTTTTTTATTCCAATATTTGTAAATTTAGTCGGAAAAATTCTTAGGTTAGGCCCTGAATGATAAATCAACACATGTATTTACATTTATTACCATAGCAACCAATTGATAACAGCTATTTAGCTCCAATATTTCCATTAACAACTGATTTTAAAATTTGAAGCAATTATTGTTGTATTAGCAGCTTTTAGGTTAGGGTTTTTAAGTGTAGTCCTGAGCCTTGCTGGTTCTTTTAACCATTATTATAACTGCTGTTATAAAATATAAGAAATAATTTAATTTGAACATTTGACATTATTTTACCATCTTAGTTTTGAGGTTATTATTGATTATACACCTTTATTATAAATAAAACATAACATATGTTTTTAGAAGGTTCCATTGGGGGTTGGCGTGCGAAGCACGCAGGGGTCTCCCCTAGTATAGGATAAGGCTAATTACTGTTATTATTATAGTCAATAAACATATGTAATGATTTTAAACTCGATAAGCCCAATGTTAAAAATTTTCAATTTTCAAATGAGTTGTTTAGAAAAATACGAGTTTTCCTGAGGTAGTGGTTTTCACCAATCGATTTTTTAGACCCAAAAGCCTCTAGTCCCAAACTTTCAGCAAAACCCTTCCGCTGGATCTCGAGATTGCTCGTACGTACAAACAAACAAACAAACAGACATTGCTCGTATTAGAGTATGGGATATTGTTCTTTTTATAATAATAATGACTGTTGTGAAATAAAATGAACGAAGACGACGGCAGTTTGTTACAAAATGACGTTAGTAGCGACGGAATTTTCGTTTCGAACCTGAGTGATTTAAATATTACCAATCAGTTCTGAAGAAAGCTTTTCTTACTAGTTTTGATCTACATAATACTGTTGTTAAGCAATATAATAAATAGTTGAGGCAATTTTGTACAAGTTGGTGTCAAAACTAATTGTTTTCATAAAAACTCATTTTTTACAAAAAACTTGTTTTTCAATTATATTTTTTTTATAATTTATTATTGTGTCTAAAACATGTGTAAACCACTTAATTTTGTTTATAATGATATAGACAATAAAAAACAAGCAACAAATATAGGCCTTCCCTTTGAACATTTTTCCAAAATTCTTGTTTATTCCGGTTTTTTGTTACAAATTTATATTTTTTTCAATAAATAAAAATTAACAACATATACTTGAAAATAAAAATATATGTTTTTTTTCATACCAATCTATACTTTAGCATTGAAGAAACAACACTATAAGAAGCGAAACCTAATGGGTTTTAAGCGGACGCTTGCATGGTAGTTCACATCGAAACCACTCGGAGCGCCACCAGTCTTTTGCGGCGCCCGAGACGAAACTGACATTATAGACAGAGTTTAAATTTCGCCGCACCACCAGACCGCAAATATATCTGCCTCTTGCACTGCCTTGTAAAACTACTTTCAATTCTCCTTTTCATCATCCCCAACGAAGAGAATTTAATTTTCGTTGTGGAGGGAGCAAGCACATGTTTCAATATTTGGCGCACGTTGCAACTATATTTACAGTACTGTTGAACAATGATTTATTATTGATAATGTTTTTAATAACCCATTTATAAAGTGTGGCATAAATTTAATATTTATTTTTAATTAATATAAAAATAAGTTTAAGTAGTAAATGATTTTTTGTAATAATGCAAAAATTATGTCAAATACCGTATAAAAATTATCTTAAATCTCCAATTAATATTATTTGAACGTAGGGTTTTCCTGAATTTGATTTGATAATCTATTACTGTGAAATATTATAAAAGCTTGTTGTGTTGAAAAAATATCCCATAGGCCTACAAGGTAAATGTTAAATATGCATGCAACAGTAATTAACAAATAAACACTTTATTTAGTAAAATCGGAAAAAATGGGTAAAATATTTAAAACTAAATATGCAAAAACTTAGGTAAAATAGCAATACAATTAAGTATGTTTTGATACCAAATGTATAATTTCAGCCGTTCTCAAATAAGGTATAGATTGTTCAGTACAGCTTTTGGGATATTTAAAGCTTATAAAAAGTATTGTTTTGCTGGCAATACTTGTGACAGTTTTGCTAAAACGCTCTGAAAGATTTAGTTTTATGGTCACTATTTTGAACTGTGGGGGGGGGAACCACAAATAAATAAATAATAATCTTCATACTCGTATTATTACAAAAAAACTTACAATCGATCACGTAAGCAACAACTAAAATAACTCAAAGCAAAGTATGGTACACATAGACTACAAAATTATTATACTGGGTGTTCCATAACTAGGTGTACGCTTATTGTTCGCATAAGGAAATGAGCGAGCGTAATGTAAACAATTAGCATGGGTAAGGTAAATTAGCCCGATTTAAATGTACCAAACAAATTCTGAAAGTAGAAATAATCTCCAATTCTTATCTCTTTGATTTTTTTTAAGGTTGATAAAGTATGATAAAAATGCTTCAGAACATAGCGCAAAACGCGTAAATTTGCTAGCGACGCCGATGGTAAATTTGCAAGAGAGGCAGTGGTAGTGTCGGAAACAGCAGCCTGCCGTTCTCTTCTCCTCCGCATTATGCAAGATAATTGTCTAAATTGTTTATACTGCAATTGTGCAAAAACTATTAATGCCACAAATTTTATCTTCCGAATGTTTGAAATACACATACTAAACAATAGTATACCGAAAGATCTGCCATAAATACAGTATTATAAATTAACAAAGCTATGAACTTTTGGATAGTAATTTTTAAGCGTTTTCCGTCTTTTCTCGGCCCGATCGGGGTTTTCAAAAACCCTTTTGTAGGTTTTTTAATTCTCTACAAATGTTCCGTTGGAAATATCGTGATCCATGCATAAATTTTTATAATATCAACAAAAAAGTCAAAATATATTGTTATTTTTGTTTATAAAAAATGCGCAAAAATTCCTTGCCTGATATGTTTTTTTATATTTTATAACAAATTTTAAAACTGAAATTCAATAAAAAAGAAAAAATCTCTATTGGTTGGGCTAATTGTTTTACAGAGCCCCCGCCGTATGGAACTCTATGACTTCAATACGTGAAAGCTTGTTGTTATGTTGTTTTAAATTTAGTGAAACAAAGTGGATTTAATGATCGTGTTGTAAAGTTGATTTTAGTACCATTCCTGTATCCTGTTAACTCTTCAATGATTAGTGTTAATTTTATTCTTTAAACTAATCTAGAGCAAGAAACTCTTGCTCTTTTAAGACAATATTTAAGTCCTAGAAATGCAATAAAAAGCTATTTCATATATATATATATTATAATGCCCCAGACCCGTTGTTGTTAAATTCTCGGAAATATTGTTTTCGACTTCTTGTGACCCCTCCCAAAATTAAATCCTGTATCCGCCCCTGACACATGCATACATTGGAAAACAACATACACACAAATAGAATATTACAAATCTCTTGAAACTAAGCATACAAAATTTACAAAATTTAAAGTTAAAGATTTAATATAAATGCACTTCTAAAACCATGTAAACTCTTTGAATTTGAAAGTACTCTAAAAGAACAGGTTTTCCAAATTTTAGCTTTATATAAATACAAATTAGACTACAGA
>JAGFPH010000443.1:384353-400065 GCA_018207615.1 Philaenus spumarius | reverse complement strand
AATATCAATTATTTACGTATAGTAGCTGTCGGATACTTCCTAGTTTTTTATTGTAATTGATTTCTTTTGTTCGTTGAACTTTATTAATAATTATTCTGTTTGTTAAAACCCTTAAATGTTATAAAAAAGGAAAACTATCCTTTCGTATAAAAGAACAAATTCTTGAAATCTGAAAATAAATAACATTGTTCACTATAACCATTGGTTAATATTATTATCATTTTGTTTTATTTAAGATGTTGTAAAATGACGCTGCAACGTAGGGCATTTTTGTTTTGAAAAAGGAGAGGAATTAGAATATAATATAACCAGCTTGTGATGTTGTACATTTGATCAAATATCAATAAATAAATAATATTAATTCCACTTACACTCGTTCATCAATAGCTACCATTCACTCACTTATAACAATAATTTTATAAATCTATGACAACAAATTTTAGGTACCAGTAATAATAAACATTCATTATGGAATAGTCTCCGGATCACTGATTTGAATATATAGTATTAAGTATATAAATTAGCTTATTTATCCGTCTAGTGATTCATTTTTTGGTATTTACACTACCGCGGTTTCGGATAACTCAAGCATCCATCCTCAGATATCACTCTTGTGAGGTCGTCAGAACATTCAAAGTTATTATTATATAAAACATAACACACACACACACATAAACATGAATATTTGTCACCGTATTTCGCCAGGCACCGGCACGTTGTTATAGAACTATAATAAGTCTATCGGTATGACGATATGCGACCCCTTCCACGTTGTGGGCCGGCCGTCCATTTGAAAAACATTTAAAGAGCACTTGTCAAAACTACACTTGAAATCGGTGAAATCAAACTATGCTTCACACCTCATTGACTGTGATTATAAATACACTTACCTACACACCAACTTAATGGTCCTGAAATATCCATACAAATATTGAAAACGTCATAATTACATCTCTTCCGTTGATACCATTTCACATCCTCATAATCTTTGACACATATGCCTGACAAGAATAAAAAAACATAAAATTTTAGGTTATGATATTTTCAAGCTTTACATTTACCTAGCAAGGGTTAAATTTACTAAATTACAAGTGAAAAAATATAGACCAAAACCAGGATTTGAATCCATAAACTGTAGCTTTACGTGCTAATGCTCTAACCACTAAGCCTGATCATACCAGATATTGCGATATTGGTCAATATTATCTCATTTGTATGGTTTGCTGCATTTTAGTGGAGCAACAGACTGACTACCTCGTTGCAAATAGCATTGAAATCAATCTTGTAATTCTGTTTGCAGTCAATGGTCTTGTTAGCGAATTTCCATAGAAAAAATGAGCTATTGTAGTGGCCCTTATGGTGAGACCTAAGGTCGGGAGTAGCAAATAAACACCGGTCATGGTCCCCAGAACACGTTTTGGAGTGTCATTAAAATTCATATATATATATATATTTATTCGCACTCTAGCGGCCGCATTTTATGTCCGATTTGGTCTAAATTTGGTACACGTGTTGGTTGTCTATGTCGCTCGGACGAGTTCGTTAGCCAAAAAATCCAACAACCGGAAGTACATTTTTTGACCGGAAGTAACTATTTTTTTGAGATTTTGACTAGGAGAATGAAATTTGTTTAGAGTTTTTTCTAAAAATATAAATGTAGGATGTTATTCTGCACATTTTGTTTTTTACGCGACCTTATAGCTTGCTTGGTTCCCCCTAAATCGATCAAAACGTAAAATATCATAAAAGTACCCGGTTGGAAGCCAAGTGGTGCAAACTCGTGAGGCCACTAGGCGCAAATAAATTCTACTAATATATTGCGTACACACAGACAGCTGTTCAACGCCTTCGTGAGTAGACCTATTTCCCAAATTGTTGGTTGAACCCCTAAAATAGGCCTATAAACTTAATTTTGGAAATTTGCTCAACTCACGTCATCGGTCCATCTGCGAGGTCTAATTATTATTAATATTGTTAGGTGTTGACATATATCCTCTATAGCTTAAATATATAAAACAGCTTCAAAATGGCGGAAATACTTGTTTGACAATGATTTTATAAACATTACATCATTTTTTGTAGATTACTATTACATACCTTTTCGATTACTGAAGCTATTGGATGGCTTGTATTATTTAGGCCCAAATTGTGTTTTATTTTGACTAAATAGCTAATTTACTTTTCCAAAGTGTTACATTATAATTTCATTATATTTTATTATGTAATTTAAAAAAATAAAAATAGTGAACACTTCATTTTGTCATTAGGTTAGAATTGCAACATTTGCGTTTAGACGAAATAACAACTTAATATCAAACCTTTACAAATTAAAAGGGGTTTCTTGAAAATGAATATAGGTACAAAAGTAAGGTTAATTTCTCGCTTAATCTACAATTAATATGTTTCACTTTTATACTGTCTATCAATTGCAAATTGGTTCCTAAGTTTTGCTTATTGTTAACTTTTCTAAAATTGAATGGTGTTTGTAACTATAAACTTAGCAAGGCTGCCAGTACAAAAACAAACAAAGCCCTCACTTGGCTGACTAAAAAACTTTCTCAAATTGGTGTAGGCCATGAATTACCAGTTTTCCATACTGATTCTAGGTAGTCTTTATTTTAATGCCCAAATTGTCATTTATTAAAATACTTTTTGTGTTTGTGAAATTTGAAGATGATTTGCCATTGATAGTGTAGGTAGGCTACACAGTAAGTAAATACCTTACCTGGGTTATACTAATGATAAGATAACATCTGGGCCTACTGTTGATTAATAGTTAAGATGATGAGCAATTAGTGTTTAATTAAATTTATTTCTAACCTGAGGTAATGTTACGGACCCAAGTTTTCATTGCTATCTGCATAATATTAAAAAAACTTAACATTTTCTACAAAAAAGTTGTTTAAAATCTTATCAGTGTATTCAAAGTAATTTAACTATATAACAATCTTGTAGTGTATCACCTTAGTAGTTAAGCAATACGAAATGGAAACCTTAACTATGGTATTTAGGTACCTTAAGTGAAACACTAAACATAGTTAAGATTGAAAGTGGTGCCATTGCTTGAAGAGAAACAGGAGTGCCATCAGTGAGCCAGGGAAAGCGTGGTTTAGGTTTTATGGGCTTGCAATAGGCGATCAATTGTCACTACACTTCAAATAAGCCAATGACCGCTCAGCATTACCTCTGGGGTTCACTTGAGTTATATAAGCGACTACAATATAGTTATGTCACATTACAAATCTATACTATCTTAAGTACAGTCATATTATATAAAAATTATATACTATATACTACAATTCTCCCCCCTAATTTTAAATACCATAGTTAAGGTTTCCATATCGTCTTGGTTATCTACTAAGGTGATACACTACAAATCTATTATTTCATAGGCTATAATAGAATTTTATATTTTGGTTGAAATTAATAAATAATTTTAAAATGGTTTCTCTTTGATATTCCAAATCTAAGAAATTCACTATGACAATTTATTAGTACTAAACTAGGAAATAAATTAGAAGACAAAGTTTATAGAATATTATGGTAATTTATTCCAGTAATTCTCAATGCTATTTCACAGGTTTATAGATTGTTAATAATTCAAATTTGAGTGTCTAAATTCTCAGGGTGCCTGGTGTTGTACCGGCTTTTACAAATTTAATTACTATAAGTATGCGAAGATATAATTGAAAATTTTGGAAGTTAATGAAATTATAAGAATATGAAAAGATTAAATTGAATTTCTGATAATGGATAAAATCGTGTTAATCGATCAAGTCTTATTTCAAGAAGAATTCAGTTAGTATAAAAGTTCTCTTAAAATTTGAAGTTCAAATATAATTCTAATTCAGTTCAAAATAGTTTATAAACAATTAATTTCTTCCCTCAGAAATATGTAAATTGTTTACTTTGTATTTTACAGTAGGTACTTATCATTTTGTACATATGTTCTTGTTGTAGTAGTTTCACTGACTTTAAAAACTGTTTTCACAATTATGCATAACTAGGCGTCCAAAAAATAACTCATTGGCGTCCCTTTCAACTCGTGTCCTTCTTCTCGGTTCTGATTGGATGTTATATCCTATGTCCAATGGATAATTGTACTGCCCATCGCTGTTGAAGCATTGGATTTTGGGTTGAAACTTATTTTGAATTTTGTTAATGGATTTGAATCCAAAAAATTGTTCTTAAATAATATATAGAATTTTTAACATTGAGATTTCCAATTTATTTAATAATTATGTTAGCATAATTCTCTTGGCGTCGTTTAATCCTGGATCTGAAACTACAACAAATTATTCTGTGTTCTTTTGCTGATAGTTATGGTAATTACTAACTAAATTTTTTCTAATAATAAACATCATTATCAATTTGATCTGTTTTACAATCTTGTAATGTTTTTATGTTACAATTTAGTTTTCTCAGTTTTACCACATATACCTATATAGATTTCTCTTTGTTGTGAATAGGCTTTCTCATTCATTACTTCATTTGTACTCACATGAAGTGTGTGATCTCGTATTCTTTCCATGTTAACGAAGCAATTTGGCTACTGAACTCGTTGAGTTAACAGTTGGTTGAAATAATATGCTACTTCTTAACCTCTCCATTATTCCATAGTGTTTTCAATAAAGAGATGATGTTTTTATGAAAGTTTATTGTGTTTTATATTAGTTTTGAGTCGTGAATACAAATGTGGTATGGTGTTCCAATATGACCTGGTTCCTACGTGTTCCCACTTGTCTAAAGTCTATGTTTAAATACAGTGGTTACATTTCTTTAGTATTTTCTCTAGATATATTAATTATTTGATATGAGATGGATATTCTAATAAATTTTGGTACCTTAGTTTCTTGGTGATTGACGTACATTTGATTGTCTGTTGTTTATAAATCAGTATAGCCTAATTAATTTACATCTTGTAATATACTATTTAAAATGATTGTACTATTGCAAATAGTTATGTTGATTTAAATACGTTTATTTATTTAAATGTAATTTTTGTGTGATGAATACTGCAATATATTAAAATGTGTTCATGTTTCTTGTAAATTCTGTGTTTTATAATATTTTTTGAGTGGAATTAATTAGTTCGCCTGTGGCATTGAGACATGTAGCCCCAAAAAAATAAAAATTTAATCATTTACAAACGATTTTGTTTGATTGAATGTATTTATTATAATATAATATGCAGTTACTTAATATTTTCTATTTATACTGTATTTGATATTTTAAATAGTTTTTAAATGCACTTTCGATTAGAACAAAAATTAGAACTTTACTGTGGAAGTTTTGTAGCTCTAAGCGCATTCCCATGCTTTTCCGTGACTCTAAAAAGTCGAGCAGAAATCTCTTCTGAAACCGAATAAATTGTTTTTAGCCTGAAATACCCACAGATGTTGTACATAAACTCTACTTTATTTAACTATAAGAGAAAACATAATAGCTAGGCCGTTATTTTTAGTTTGCTTTCAGTCGAGTTACGGATAGATCCGTTTTCTAAGTTCTGAAGAGTACAAAAGACGGATATATCCATAGAAACTTTATTTGTTATATAACGTACAAAAATAATTTTAAAAAATCCATAATTTCATGTTTGAACCAAAAAAAAACTGAAAAACAAAACAAAATTATTTAATCACATTAAGCGAAATAACTTAATCACATTAAGTAGGCCTACCCTGTAATATGCATGAATTTGATAGAGAATGTAATCCGATAAGATCGTACCTGTCATACCCGAATGAAATACCTGTCGTATAATTTATCATAATCTGGTTATTTTAATCCTGATTTCATCTGTACTTATTTCCAGGTGCGCTCTCTTTGTCAAGACTGGTTCCCTATAGATTACCCCTACGCTTGGTATGAAGACATCACTTCGAATCCAAGGTTTTATTCCCTTGCCGCTGTGTACGATGGTATTATCATCGGCCTTATTGTCGCAGAGATCAAATCATACTCCAAGCTTAACAGAGAGGTAGGGATACGTTAAAATGATTCTTAGTGGTAGAGAAATTTAATTTCTTGCTTTTTATTTTAGCAGATCACACTTTGATAAGAATGTACATAACCAGTTGTTGATTTTCAATATCTGTTGTGATCAGTGCAAATGTTACAAGAACACTAGTGACAAATACACACTGAACAAAGTAAAACACTAACAATAACTGAAACAATTAATGAAAATATTAAAATATCTTTTGTTTGCTATATGGCTGTTTCGGTTATACAGTCATTAACAAGTCCTTTTTTATTGGGGGTATTCCTGATGTTATTCATTAGAAATACATAAACATGTAACACTTAACACTTTCGTAAAACATAATTACAGTTTTTAGTCGCACACCTAGTAGGCCCACTGTCTTGATGGGTACTGTCTTTCAGTCTCTAATAAGTGTTGTGCGTGTGCTTGTACAAGCAAAACTGAACATGTGAACCTACTATAACTAAGCAAAGAAACTTTATTTATGAATGTCAGAGACAGGTTTTCTTGCACCATGATTAGCAAAAAGTAAACCGAACGCTTCTTGCAAGAAAAATTATTTTAGCCAGAAAGCCAACCATGTCCTTGGCAAATCAAATTCAAAGGATCATAATAAGACGAGAGACAGAACATGCAATACACAGGTCATTTCACAGAGGAAAGCAGAGACTTTGGGAGCTCATTCTACTTTTTTACTTTAGGCTAAAACATCATTGTTTTTTATGACCTTATCCTATGGGGAGCATAATGGTTCCACAGATTACAAATTTAAAGCTATACCTAAAACTAGTTAACTAGAAAACCAACTATTTAATTGACAATTTCACATGCGATGGTAAAGGGAAATTGAACATGCTTGTATACACATATTGATAATGCATGATGTAAATCTTAACACACCAATAACACAATTTAAAATACCTACTAAACAATAAAAAACTTTGTGGATGTTGAAATTATTTGTATTGTTTTACTTTCCATATATTTAGATGAGGTACCCTAAAATATTTCTGAACTAAAATTCAGAAATGAAGAGAAATATACAAAACACAATTGTTTGAAATTAAAGGAACTACGAGGACGTAACACATGGACAGGTATACATGACACAACTATAAGAACTTGATTATGTTACAGATGTCTTAACATGATTATTCAAGGATTTGTGTAGACCAGTTTTGTTTATTTACTAAGTCAATTGTAAGTACAACATTGAAAATGATCTCAACATTTATTCTTGTTCAAGTGCATTAGCACTCACATTTTAATATACTTGTTGATTAAATTCTACTTTAGAAATGATTCCATTTGGCAAGGTACGTATAAACATTCATTGTTTTGTGCAGTTTAAGATCGAACATGTGCCAAATTGTAAACAGTTTTTGTTGGTTAATAAAGCAATAAACACTTGAATGGCTGTAAGTAAATGCTTCATTTGCATCTTCAAATCTGTACCAATAAAATAATGTGTATGGAATAATCTTTGCTAGACCCTGTCAGTAAAATGAACATTACATTTCATAATTCTACATTTATTTATGATAATTCTGCTATTCTACATTAAAAAGAGGGAAAAGTTGTATATTTATGTGATACAAATTAACACAAAGTTTACTTAACAGATTTTGTTCAAACTTCAACTGGTTTTTTAAGCATTGTCATCTGAATAAAATGGGATTTATTTTTTATATTATTTCAAAAATGTTTTTAGCAGATTAGAGAAGAAAAATATGTATATTTAAGTTAAATTCAAGAAGGGGAAGGAAATCTTGAACATGTCTTTAAAAATAGTTTTTGAGTTTTATATGATAATATTCCCCTGCAAATTATTTAGCCATATCCAGACTCTTTTTACTTCTGGCATTAAAATTAAGAGTTGCCAGAGTTCTTCCCTTATTTAAAGAGGCGGAAAGGAGGATAATCATAACTTTAGGCCTACTTCTCTACTTCGGGTGTTCAGTAAAGTTTATGAAAAGCTTTTTCTGATACAATTTTTAAATTACATAATAATCAAATTTAATATCCTTTTTAATGACCAGTACAGTTTTCAAAAGATGCTATTGTAGAGTTTATCAACTTTGTAGTAAAAATGAGGTTATGAGTGTGGATCTTTCTAAGAAGGCTTTTGACTGTGTAGATTTTTTGGTACTAATGAAATGTGAAAGACTTGGCATTAAGGGCAACCACTTCAGTGGCCAGAATTATTTATATAAAACAGAACCCAACGGGTTACTGTTGCAGGAAGATTATCGGAACTTTCTAATAGCGATTATGAAGTACCAGGGTCAGTTTTGGGCCAGTATTGTTTCTAATTTATATAAATGATCTATCAACAACAGTAAATGTTGATAAGTTGATTCAGTTCGTTGATGATACTACTTTAACCTTTCTTGACAAAACAAAAGACATTCTTGAGCAAAAAGGCTTCTTACAGGCCAATGCTACAAGCCTACATTTAGCCGAAAGTTCCTAGTGTATTAATGATGATAACACGAAATTACTAATTTCAGTTTAAAATCAAACCCTCATCAGATACTCAGTGTCTTGCTGGAAGACAGAGAGCATAAAGAGTCTAACTCAATGAATTTCTCCAGTCTCATTATTCATGAGAATTTCTATGAATTCACATTGACAATATTTGTGCAAATGGTTGTTCAGGAATTTTTGGGCTAAGGAAGTTAAGAGAATATTCTGGGAGTTCCTTACTTTTGATGGTCTAATCTATCTCTATTTAAGTTACGGAATCCTATACTGGGTAAAGCACTACAAAACAAGAAGCCAATAAGCTTGTACTAGCAATATTGAAGAATCACCAATAATGCAAAAGTTATTTTAAAGAATATAGAATACTCACATTTCCATGTGTAAGGAAATTTCTGGAAATAATCCTTTATTTAAAATTTATAATCATTTTCAGAATATGGACATTCATGGCTATGACAGTAAAAGTGCATTCATGTAACTTGCAAACCAGCACAGCATATGTCTATGTAGAAAACTGCCATCAGAAATGGGGGCAATACTTATGAATAAACTTCCATAAAAATTAATGCAATTAGATACTTATAATTATTTTAAAAGCAGACTTAAGCAATAGCTGTTGTCTGAGTAATTTTACAACAATCATGTGTTACTGAGCTTTTGATCTGAATCAGCTGTTTTATCTATTATAGGGCTAGGAGTAAAATACTGTATGTTCACAATTTTTACACTTTCAAATAAAAACTTTGCAATATTCTATCTTAGTGTGTGTTTATTACCCCAAAAGAATATACCTTTAAATTTTTGTATTTTTATCTAAGTAGTTCTTGCTCTATGTTGATTCTATGTCAATCAGGACAAAGCCACTTATATATATATATATAGACTAGCTGCCCGATCCGGCTTTGCACGGATAGACAAATCAAAGTTAAATGTATATTAACAAAAAATATATATCAATAAATATATTATACTATGTATTTCTTATGGGGATTTTTAGTAATTTTGATCCCCGAATTCCCCCTAAAATTTCGAATTTTTTGAAAACCTTTTTAACGAGCACCTAGGGCCCTAGAGGATACCTATCAAATGTCATTCCAATACATTCGGTGGTTTTTTTTAGTAATTTTGAACCCCCAAACCCTTCTTAAAATTTCAAATTTTTTTAAATCCTTTCTTAGCGAGCACCTGTGGCCCTAGGGGAAGCTACATAAGCAATTTAATTCCAATCCGCTCTGTGGTTTTTGAGATTTCGTAATGAGTCAGTGAGTGGTATTGGGATTATATATATGTGTAGATTATAGTGACTGTTGTAATTTTTTATTGTTAATGCAATATCAACTTACATGACTAAACTAAAGTTTTAATACTTTAAGTGTAGTGTTATAAATAGATAAAATGGATGTGACTCTTGCTTTCAATATGTTTAGTCCAAAAAAATTGAAAGAAATGAAATGTAAGAAGAAATGAAGAAATTTAACTCATAAATAATTGTGATTCGATTTAGTGTTACTAAAAATTTAGGTTTGAAAGTTTAACATCATTGATCATTTGATTTTAATTTTCAAAATGCCTCCACTGATACATTGTTTAATTTGTTTTTTCGTGTGAAAATCTTTGGGGGGAAAACTCGCCAAGTTCTATCATCATATTATAAAGGGCAGATTTATAAATTAGAAATCCTGGTATGTCTTCATGTAGAAAACAAATAAAAACAGACCAAGAACAGGAGCCCAAAAACGCTAACTTCTAATAAACAATTCTAATTAAACACATCTGAAACTGCAACAGTACCCGTCTTAGAAAATATGTGTTATGTTTGTTTGAAATCTGTTACTGATTTATGTTAACAGGACAAAGATATCCTATCACCTTCCTTTGGGAAGTGCACATGTGTTGGCTACATCCTGAGCCTAGGAGTGAGTGAGAAACACCGTAGGAACGGCATCGCATCATTACTTCTAGAGAACTTGGTATCACATCTCACAGTGCCTGAGAATGAAGATTGTAAAGCTATATTCCTTCATGTACTCACTACTAACTCTCCAGCCATACATTTCTACGAACACAGACATTTTAGGTAATGTGGTTAAACCCTTTAGCTTTTATAGATGTACAAATATACTAGAAGTGTATTTCCAACCTGTACATGTTGAGTCCTGTTGGACAGATAAGTGTCTATAAAAAAAAATTGCCATCACTCCAATCTACTCAGGTTTCTTCAGCATTCAATTAAAATTAAAATTTTTATCCGAGTCAAAAGCCTTAGATAGATAAATGGTGCAAGAAACTTTTTAACTTTTATCAGGACCTTGAACAATATATTCAATTAAATTTACCATCACATCAGTTGTTGATTCCGTCTTTAGAAATCCAAATTGTATTTTTGAGATAATCTGAAACTTTTCCAAAAAGCCCATCAACCTGATTAGGAATTGGAATAGCTTTTCAATTAGGCACTTCGGTCTAAAGTTATTAACATTAAGTTTATCACATTTTTTAAATAAGGGAATAACTTTTCCCAATTTTAATCTACTGGGAAAAAATTACTTTCAGAAAAGTAATTTAAGTAGGATAAATTTATTCAAACATGAAGGGTTTCTTCCAGTTCTTCTGAACATTGCTTAATGAACCAATTGGAAACTATGTTGGTATCAGAGGATTGTCTTAAAACCTTAGTATCACCTATCCCGACACAGGTGAAAGTATCATGCTGCTGAAGCTGGCACCAGAATGCTCCCCGTAATAGCTGATCCCCTTGTATTTCCCAATATACATAAATGTTTAAAATTTATTACATTTGTAAGCTTTGTTAGATTTAAATAACATGTGTTTGTTTTTGTAGCCACATGTTCATTCACTGGTTTAGCTGGTAAATTTAATGACTTGTACATATTGTAACACTTTTTATCATAGCATAGGGAGTTAAACAAAATTGTAATTTATAAATATCTGGTTCTGGTTAAAACACAAAAAGAATAGTGAAAAGCGACGAAATAATCAAAGAACCATGTAGGCTAGTAAACAAACCTTTAAATTAGGCTGACCTCAAAAATTGTAATTCAACAAATTATTAGAATTAACACAACTTACAAAATTTTAATAATAATAATATTAACTATACTTAAGAAAATTAATGAATGCAAACTTTTTGTAATAATTTCACAATACTTTATTGAGCCGTGCCAACCTAGGTTTCGCCAGCTACGACATACTTACGTTGTCAAAAAATAAATGTAAAGGCAAAAGGTTTCATTTATCTTGATGAAAACACCTGAAACGAAGTAGGAATGAAAACTGGTTATTTACAGCACATGTCGGCTCCATTTATACAATTTGTAGAATAATTTTTAATCACTGCTAAACACAAAGCATTACTAATTTACACACACTTTTAAGAAGTAATGTCAGTCATTTTTTTTGTCAAAGAGTACTGAATCGACTTGAGGATGCAATGTTCCGCCATCGCCGCATGAACATTATAATCTTCCTTATGGGATATAATAAAATTGTAAACTTTGATCAGATAGAATAACCCTGACTCTACTTAATTCAAGCCGGTTTATAATATCTCTTTTTGTACAAGTAATTAAACACAAATAAGTTAATTCTATAAAGAATTAAAAGATAATTTATTCAGTGAAACAATAAAATTAGTTAGTTAATCTCATACATCCTGTAAGTGCTCAAAAAGTCTTTTGTAATACATAAATTACTTTGCCTTCGGCTATGCTTCCATATAAAATAGGCTAACACAAGTTAACTGTTTAAATGTCCATATCTATTTTATAAATCATAATGAATTAATTTAATTATATTCTCGGGTTGGGCACTCGGCTGCTGTGAATAATATTGTTTGAACTTGACGCAATAATGAAGTTAAAATTAAGTTACAAAAATCGTAAAATTGGCGTCCTTTTTGAATTTATGAAAAGTTCATTTGAAAGTTTTTTAATGTTTAAATTGTCCAAAGTTTATAAGTATTTGATTTACAGAAGATACCAATTTCTGTAGGATAATATGTGCACTGATTTTACCACTTGTATATTTAAAAACACTTTGAAATAAACGATGAGAAATCGGGACAATGTTTCTTCTTTGAAAGTGACGCTTCTTTTCCACCCACGCCAAGCGTTAGTTTTTTTCCTCATCCAATCTCTGTCTTTTTAGCGGCGTTTTCAGAATGCAAGGACTGTTGCATTCTGGTTGATGCTTGTTATTGGTCTTCGCGTAAGTTGTAGGTGGCTACGTCACACACAGCTGCCTACATTGGTGGTATGTCGTAAACTGTCGTAAAATATCTGACTGAATCCACTCAATCGCATATTTCAAACTTGCAGTTTTCTTTTGAATATTGTTTTTGTATTTTAATTATTATAAATTATTGGACATTCGTGCAATGACAAAATATCATTTAACTTACGTTAATTATGAAATAGTCCCATTTATTAGAATAACTCTTGACATTAATACAATAATTATTTTAATAAGTAGTTATCAATATCTCTAATCTAGTTTATAAATAATCTTCTTAATTTTAATTTACATTGCAAAAATTTGGTTATGAATTGAGGTCTATATCTAAATATACATTTTAATTTTAACTCTGTATTTACTTAACATACACCTTTCTGGTTCGCGTAGTACCGGTTTGTAATGGCTGCCTGTTTACATAACTTGAAGTTTTCAATACATGTTTATTCGATTTCAATACTTTGGATTACAATAAAGAATGATTACAGGAATAAATATATATATAATGTGTTTGAGTGGTGTTATTTAATAAGTTATAATAGTTAGTAAGTGTTAGTGAAGTGTTGACTTTGTTTTTGACTGATTTGGTTCCTAGGCTAAGTTGTTGTCAGTTTTGATAATCCACTTAGTTCTGTTTCATAATTTATTTACATATTGTTTCTGATCTGAGGGTGTTTCTAGTTTAATTTGTTTTGGTTAAATTGTGTTCTTATAAGTGTAATTGACGATTCTAAATATTTTACTATGTTTTTCTAAATGGTTGTTCACAATAGGTTAGGCTAGGTTTGTTTACATATCTGTCTTTGACTTACAGGCTATTTAATATTTTGTAAGATGGGATTTGGTACATTACAAATTTTAATATTTTGTAAGATGGGATTTGGTACATTACAACATAACATCATTTGTTGTTGATGAAGCTTGTTGTTTGACGTAGCGTAGTGCAAGCTCAAGAGCATTTGCCGCGTCTGTGTGTGATATGATTTCAGTTTGATCATTCCCCTATTCCTCGCTTTCCTCCAAGTCGG
Source organism: Philaenus spumarius (assembly GCA_018207615.1). NCBI lineage: Eukaryota > Metazoa > Arthropoda > Insecta > Hemiptera > Aphrophoridae > Philaenus > Philaenus spumarius. The sequence continues at coordinate 386,316 of JAGFPH010000443.1, read as the reverse complement.
TCTGTTTGCATCGATAAATTTGTAATAAGCGCACATAGTTTATCAAACTCCCCTAGAGTAAACACTGAACTAGATACAACTACACTCGATTCCACGTTCACCGTGCAGTACAGGTCTTACTGGAGACTAGACATGCTACTACCATTACAGGGAACATAACGTTCATTGTCATGCGGGTTGCATCAACTCTCCGAGCGTTGCATGGGAGCTGATGTTTTTAGTTGGCTAGTGTCGCTGAGACTGTCGTATGGATAACATGGCTTATGTGTGCTCTGTACTGCATGGTAAACGTGGAATCCAGTGTAGTGATTCATAAATATGTTTGAAACGCGGGAGGGAGAGGGGTAATGTCTCGGCGCTATGAGTCATTGAAGGAAATGCATTTCCTTTCTGACTTTCACTGAACCTGTTCACAAGCCGATCAACGCTGTATAGAGCTGCCATTAGCAGATGTCCCCGCACATTATTTACCCATTAACAGTCAATACGTTGATATTATTTATGAAATCCGCCTATTCAGAATTCTTGCTAATCCGAACAGTGTTCAGTTCAATTAGTTTGGATTAGTGGGACTCTACTGTATTGTAAAGTGTAAAAAATAAGTCAGCCATCCTACTCGTTTAAGTATTTACTTTCGGAATTTTGTATGATAAATTGATTAATCACGGTCCTTATGGTCAGGGGAAGGCAAGGGAAAGGAAAAATAGTCAGAAAAGGCATGGAACTTGTAAAAAAGTCAGGAAAAATTTATTCATATCATTGAGCCTACGATGATGGAAAAATAGATGGGTTTTTTCTTTGCTCCAGCTTGTTGGAAGACGAGCTGTTGAAGCAGTTTTTTTTCACGAGGACATCTCCAGCAGTATGTTAAAAATCTAAAAGTTACTTAAAAGTAGCCCAGTTTTAAAAAGTTAGAAGCAGTGCCTGCTTTCAAAAAGTACTTTTTTTTTAAAGTATCCCACTAAAACATCCCACCCATGTTCCTTTTTTAAAAGAATATTTTAAGCCTGCTTTTAAGTTATCAAATATTGATTCTAAAATTTGAGATTTTAAAATAAAATTTGATTTATAATAATATTTATTAAAAAGATCAAGTGTCTAGTTTGTTCTGGTCAAATTGGATACAAGGAATTTAGACACTAATGTGATTGTAACTGATTCCTCTCAATATTTAGCACTATATTCTGATGAAATGTTTTATGTTAATTTCACATTATCAACAATAAAACTGAAGATACAAAATTAACTTTGTAATATCCGTAAGTTGAAGAAAAATCAAGGAAATCAGCCAAAAGTCAGGAAAATTAATTACCTATATTCCATAGGAACCTGTTAATATTGTCTAGGAAAAAGATTTCATCAAACATGTCTTTACTCATTTGAAAGAAATTAAAAAGCTTATTTGGGTCTGAAACCAATTTTTAATATAGATTACCTTTAAATAACAAACTTTTAATATTTATTGGACTGAAACTGCCTTCCTTGCATTTTAGATATAACAAATACAATAAATATAATTTTCTGTTCAATTCACCCATGATATGGACTACTCACACTTAAAACATTGTTAGAATACTGTTCTAAAATTGGCTGTAGATAAAGGCTGTAAGTGTGGAAATACTTCTTGACATTACCAGTGTCATGTCAGAGATTGTGAAAACAACCTATTTGACAAAATCTGTTAGTGATCATAGTCAGCATTCATAGGCATATCCTTTTCTTCAACTCTGCTATAGTCAGAACAGTGATAAATTTAGTGTTTATCTGTTTGCAGGTTACATTCCTTCCTACCGTATTACTACTCAATAAAAGGAAAATGTAAAGATGGCTTCACTTACGTGCTTTATATCAATGGAGGACATCCACCTTGGGGAATCTAATATCCTTTATGTACAATTACATATGGTTCATTAAATTTTATTATTTTCATTCAAATTTTGTTATTTGTTTATTAGAAATTTTT
>JAGFPH010000443.1:368641-384343 GCA_018207615.1 Philaenus spumarius | reverse complement strand
GTGATTGTCCTATATTCAGTTTCTGTTTTAGACCTATTTTCCTGCATAATTTTTCTATGTTGCTTAGCATTTGTATTTTACTTTATCTCGCTCCAATATTCAGTACACAACGTCCTACATAATCACTTTCTTTAAAGCTCCTACTATGCTTTCATTGCCTTCCGAATGCAAGATTGACTGTAGCAATCGACGGCATACTTTTTCTTCAGGCTTACCAAAATGCCCTGATCCATTAGGTGAATTAGTGTTGCTCCGTGAGTGGGTGGGGGAAACAGATCAATAAAATAAATAACACTCACACAATCACTTTTCTACGGTACTGTTTTATTGTTGTTGTTTTTTTATGAGGCTTGGAAAACTCATAATTCCAAGATTTGAACTATCGAGACTCTACTGTACTTTCGATAGACCTGCATTGCCTTCCTAAAGTTATTGCTTCCCAATCTGTGAGTTAGAGCAAGGGGAAATTTGTCAGCTGATATCCTTGCTTTCAAAGTTTCATTTTTGTCCACCAGAAGCACTGGCGTTTCTTTCCAACGCAAGTTTTGCGTTTGAACGCAGCTGGTCCTTTTTTAATTCCTTAAGACATTTGTCATCATTTTTGTGTAACCATAATAATATAAAGTATCAAGAGTATAAATCAGTTCTAGTTATCAAGTAAAAAACAAAAGCTTACATCTAACCTAAAAATACAAATAAAAAAATAATAAAGAGGAAGTACTAGAGCTGAATTGACAAAAAAACTTTAAAGCTAAATACAAAGTTAAAGGACTGAAACTGAAATAAAAGGCTGTCACATGGCATAAACAAATACAAAGAATGATAAATGACCAAGATAGCAAGACAAGTACAAAACCTCCAGCATTCCATTCAAACATTTTAGGTTTTGTATATTTACAAGAATATGTTTTCAGAAATTTTTTGTCCTTAACTGTTATTTCTACTGACTATCTAAAACACTGTTGCGCAATGGTGTACAGTATAGACATCTGTTCCTGGGTCTGTCTTCGGTTACGAGGTGCAGTGCAATGGTTGTGGCCTGGCGTCCGCCGTATCGTCGTTGAAAATGCAACAGCGTTGGTTACGCATTACAGCTGAGGAAGATCTTACGGACTAACAGCCACACGACAATAATCTGGCAAAATCCAAGGTAAAACAAAATCAATGTGTATGTTTAGAAACAATTTACTTGTCGAACGGAACATAATTGTTGTATGGAGAAGATATTGACTGTTTAATTAGATTGACTCTATGAAGTAACATTTTTTATTTTTTTTACTATTTAGTGTATAGGATACAGTAGATATAAAATTTATAACGTTGAAATTATGTTTGATTGTTAAAATAAATAACTGTATTTAATTTACAAATACTTAAAGGACGATTTAATAGAGTTCTGCAAGAGGGTGAGTTAAATGTAAAGTGGATTTTGCTGCGTGTCTCCTCAAACGATCTTAGCGGGCTAGGAGAGTGAGAGATCCCTCTTGGTAGGCTGTTTAAATGAACAACAGATACCATGATATAAGAAAGACATTAAACCATCTGAAATTTTGACTCAATTTAAGGATCAGTTTAGGGACGCTACACTGTCTTGTTTAAGTCATGATCGATGCACAAGGTCAAGCCTCATAGATGACTAGTTCAGTTCTTGTCTTTATAGAAAGTGGCCAACTGGAGTACTGGGGCTATCATTACACTGCATCTTGGTTTCAGAAAAGATGGGTGTACGTAATAGGTTCCGAAGTTATTGGCCAAAAATTTAAAAGAGGTAAGATTGCATCTCTTGAACCCCCAGATTTTCCCCCTATAATTATTTTGTCTGTGCTCTTGAAAGAAGCACTGGCAGGAGAATGATCTGAAAACAAGAAGTTGAGAATCTCTTGCGAAGTTGGTAGTCGAGCCGACCTCAAAGTTTGTGTAGAGCGTGTAGGAGACTATGTTGAAAAGTTAAATGTTTGAATAAATAATAAAACGTTTTTTGTACTTTCACAATTATTTTATTGAACCGTGCCGACCATGGTTTCACCAGCTACGGCATTATCGAAATCAGCTTACAGACTAATGGTACAGAGAATTCAACACACGACTAGCCTGGTAGGTCAAAACACCGTTAGATAAGGGATGTGGTGAGAAAAGATCTGGGTAATGATAATGGTTAAAGAAGTATCGAGTTACTTAAATCTAATTGTTCCTTACAATAAATATTAACAAACAAAAAAAATTAAAAACAGAAAATTAAATTAAATTAAGAAAACATTTTAATTCAATTAACAGGTAGTACATTAAAATCTGTATTTTTAAAATCTAAAGTTCATGAGTTTTTCCAACCATTTAAAAACTATGACATTTTAGATTTTTCAAGAAAATACAGATTTTTATGAACTACATGTTAATAATTGTAAAAGTAAGAATTTAGATGTGCTGGAAATGTTAGAAATTAAGAGGTTAATTAATAACGACTGAGTTTTAGAGTTAAAGGAACAATTAGAATTAAGTAACTCGCCAATTCTTCAACCATTGTGATTGCCCAGATCTTTCCTCCCCCATCCGTAAAACCTAACGGTATTTTGGCTGCTGTTTCCGGCTAGTTGAGTGTTGAATTCTCTGTACCATTAGACTGTAAGCTGCCTTCAATAATGCTGTCGCAAAACCATGATCGGCACGGATCAATAAAGTAATTGTGAAAGTACAAAAAAATATTTATTGTAATGGAATTTCACCAAGAACCTACGGTCGTTAGTATAAGTTGGTTAAAAGTTTTGTTTGCATTTTTTCATGATGAATAAGTTTACAAAAAAAGTCTGATTTATATTTGACTCGCCCTCGTAATAATAGGCTAAACTACTCATTGGATATGACAGTATATTATAAACACTTACTCACTTCTCTGTTGTTTTGCCACTTAACACTCGATATTTTGTTATCTATATTATAATATAGTACTCCAAGAAACCTCAACATTAACAACAGAAATAACTGCACTACAAAATTATTATACATGATGACATTGTTTATCACTTTGTTGGTTATCAAGATATTTAACAGTTGAAATTAAATAAAAAAGTCAACTGTGATAGAGCGTAATACCTCTCATACGTAGTACATTTGGTTAGGGGTTAGGCAACAACAAAAATGAAGGATGCGATTTTTTTTGTATTATTGATTATTTACAGAAAACAAAAAAGTTGATCCTTTTTAATATACAATTATTAAAACACAGTAGTTATTAATTTACACTTTTATTTTGGTATTCTACTCTTTGCACATTATTTGGAAAAATATTTGGATTTACTGAATCTATTTGTGAACAGTTTTTTCATTAATTGTTCTGTGCAATTGCAAAATATCATTCATAAAAGCACCGGGACGGCTAATGTCTCGACAGTACATGTTAGGCTTCAACTGAAGTTTCAGATAATAAGAGAATAGGTTACTGAATGTTAAGTACAGATAGAAAATATTTAATTCAAGCCTTAATTGTGTAAGCTAGAAATAAATAGTAATGAATGTTTGAAGTTTATATGCAACATCAAACTGACGACATGGCGTCATTATTAAAATATGAACCAATCCACTATTATGCAAACCTGAAATAAAAGACATGTCATGTTCAGATAAGTAATATGTTATTGGGTCAAAATGACTCCATTTTGTCATTAAGGGTCTGCTCCAGTAAAAATAAAATGGATTTTTATCGCATAAGAGCAATGTTAAATTTCAAACCATTTATTTCGTCTACTTTTTATCATAAAATTGTTTGCAAGGTCTCATTTTTAGCACAGTCACAAATTTACATTTTTTTAAATTTCTTTCATTTGTCAAGTAACTGACATTTAGTAAGTACACAGTTTTGAATTTTGTTCCTAACACAATACAAAATTAATAATGAAAAATAATTTGCAAGCCGGATCTGAAATTTTATAAAGAATATTCAGGTTTTTTTTTTCAACACTCAATTACAAAAGATAGACTTATAAAATGGTTTGAAATGAGGCAATGTCAAAGCGTTCTGCTGCAAGAAATTGCACTGTTTGGATAGGGATATAGTGATACCGGAAGTGCGTTTCCTGTTGCTTTCTCGTTTACTGGAGCAGACCCTTAATAAATTATTGATTCATATCAGTGTTATTTAAATAAAACTAAAATATAAAACTTTTATATTTTTAAAACTAAAATATGTTTTATGGTGTCAAAATAAAGTTATTGCTTCATTGTTACCTAACATATAAAACTTTTTATTTTGAAGTGTGTAATATATTATTGAGTTAAAATGACCTTAGAGGTTATTATTATAGTTGTTAAACCTAAAATATTCCGTACCTTCATTTTTAGCAAGAGTATAACAGACTGTAATAATAACCTTGGGGTCTTTGTGAACTAATAACACAATTAAATCCGAATATAAACCGTTCTTTATTTTTCTGGCATTATTTTACTGCGCTTTCTATAAACATTTTAATAATGACCCCAAAGAGTCATTTTGATTGCATGACAAAATATATTTATGAGCATAAAACTGTCTTTAATAACACATTAAATTGGGATTTTAATTTAAAATTCACATTTAAAATTTGCATTCTGACCGTGACATGATGACCACTCCATCAAAACCCAACATCATTGTTTGATTCTTTGGTCAAAACTCTACAAGGGTTTTACTGCAATCAATTTCTGCTGAAATAACAGTAAGTCAATTGGGAACAGTATATCCTCAAAGACAGTTCTACTACCAAAGATTTATTTTATCTTAGTTCCGACTTATTTCTACATAGTAAACATTGAAACTGTTTTTGTAAATATTACTTTTTGAGATGTATACATAGAATATAGGCCTAACTGTTGAATCAGCTGTGAGGGTAATCTGTGGTAAATACAGGTGCTGTTATATGTATAAAATATAAATATTTATTATACAGTATTTGTTTTCAAGTACTCTTGAAATTTGAAGAATAAAATATAAGATTATTAAACATTTCATAGTTATTTTCTTGCTATAAAAAACGGTGTAACAAATGTTAATCCATTGTCTCGTAAAAAAAAAAAAAAAAATATTTCTAATTTATTAGCTGCAAGTAGTACAGTCAAAATTCATGTAAGAAGAGTTTATTTTTGATCATATTAATAATTTGTACCTTCTGTTTTTTTCTTCCTTCTACTTTATCTGTCTTGATAAAAAAACTACACAAAATTAGCAGTAATATCTCAATATAATTTACCACAGTTGCAGTGACTAGATATCCACTAATATGTAATTTCATTTGATATTTTTGTTACTTACAATTATTGTTATTAATTTTGTATGTTATAAATCGGATCGTAAATGTTGTTAAAATACAGGCTCATCGGAAAAGAAAACCGGGATTTTAAGCGTTTTAAAAAACTTTAAAAGATTATTTAATGGTTTTGATTTCTAAATTTAATTTTGAAATTAGTAGGTTTTGATGCCAGATCCATTTGTTGCTCTGCAAGTCTAAGCGCAAGTTTATTTTGTGCCGCATGAATTTAATCATGTCTGGTGTTACAGTCGGGATGGCAAAAATAATGCACTCCTGAATATGGACAGAAAAATTTTTCCCTCCTAAAAAAAATGTTTTTATATAACCCTATGAAAAATTTAAAAGGGTAAAAAGCCTAGACTAATTCCAGCTCTGCCAATCCAAGTAATGGGATAAGGCTCTGTCCTGGATAAAAATGTCATGTAAAGTTTGTTGTTCAATTTCTTCGGTTTGAGGGGAGATTGTTCAAACATTCCACTTAAATTATACATTGTTCTTTCTGCGATAAAGATTGGGCCTGTATGTCAGCCACTAAGTAACACGTAATACAAATTCATTTTGGTTGAATCACAAATGTACTCTTGGATGACATTATTTTGTTCCGATTTCCATGTGAAATAATTAGGCTACTTCAGTAAACTAAATAACGCACTTTACTTTATTTTGACAGTAAACATCTCATTGACTGGCAACAATGAGTCCCTACACTTCCGTTCTGTGCATGCCAAGTCACTTTTTTACCTCCCACAGAGCGTCAGACAAGACATGTGCTAATCACTTAGCCTACAGTGGTAGAATTATTCCTACATATTTGCAATCTCGGTATTCTTTTTTGATGACTGTGTATAATATACGTAATATTTGGAAGGCGTTGGTTATACCATGGACAATTCATTTTCATGTTAATGTATAGTGTACATTGTTTAGGGTTAGGCTAAGATTCTTTACTTTTAGTACTTAAATATTTTCAAGTGCTTATGCATTCGATACTGCCAAAACTATTAGGCTAGGCCGCATATATTGTTAATATGTGGAAATTTAATTTTAATACGCTATTTTTAAAAGTAATTATTAAAAATATTTGTTAATCTATTTACTATAAATTGAACTCATAACGGCAAAATGCTTATAAACTGTTACTATAAATTTTAATTTTGTTAGAAAATGTTACTATTTTGTGTAATTTTATCTTGAAATGGTTCTTTGTTTCACCAACAAGGGCCTAGTCTACAAAGTACAAGTTACAATTTTGCAATTATAATTCATCGTTTTTACAAGTTACTGGTTACAGGTGTTCCTTTAACAATTAGAACACTTATAAAAATATAAGAAGAATATAATTTTATAGGTTGACAGCACTGGAGTAGGTGTACAGCTAATTGATTTGTAGTTTAATCCTACGTTCTTTTTTGTATGTGTATTAGCAACATAACTTTCTTGAATTAGTGTTAAAAAATACGTATAATAAATTCATACAAAGACAAAAAATAAATTATTCCGGTAAAATTGCTCTTTTTCGAAAGATATCCTATTACAAAAAAAGAGATAAAGTTTTTTTAATGTTTGGAATCCATGTAAAGGCCCAAATCACATTTAGAACTAAACTTTCTAGATAACATTTTAAAGAAAAAATATATTTTCTACTTATTGTATAAAACAATTCCTTGCCCTGGTGCACATTTGTTTGGATCCTGGTCACTGCTACACCGATCCAAGTGTCCCTGTCTTAATTAATCGTAATTTCCGTGAAAATATCAGACTATACAATAACCTGTTTGCATTTGCTTTGCCGCAGGTGTTGTTGAGTGAAGCAAGCAGGAGCGGAGCCATCAGAGTTCATATAATTTAAAATTAATATTTTTGTTCATGTTATCAAAAAATTTACAATAAAATACTTTAATGCTCGTAGATAGGAGGGACGTTCAATAATTAACGAGGCTGTAAACAATTATTTTATTCATTTGCAATGAAACTTTTTACTTTTCTACGTAAATTTCACTGACATTTTGGCAACCATTCCATTCACAAATTCTTGACCTTGCTGAAAGAGCCACTTATGTAAAGCTTTTCTAACCGTTTTGTTGTCTTCCACAGTGGCATGTAAAAAATCTTTCAGTGGACCGAACATACGTAGCCAGGTTGACGCTTTTAAGATGTAAAAACAACTCCCAACCCCAAGTTGGATAATTTCTTCCATTTTGTAGACAGTATTGTGCAGCAGAATTGCACATTTTGAGAAGCATCCACTTTCTCCTTATTGCAGGCCTAACTATGAAGCAGGTTCGAATATACTCTTACAGTTCGATGAACTTCTAAATAATGCTAAAATATCGGATCTTTAATGGTCAGAAGAAAGTTAACGACACTTTACCATCAGACAAGTTTTTTCAATATGGATGTATCCATTCAACACTTTGCCGTTTGGATTCAGTGGTGACTCCACGTTTCATCGCAGGCTACAACACTGTCTGGAAAGTCATTACCTTCTGTTAAAAACCCGTTGTTTAGCAAATAAATGCAAACACACGTGTCATTTTGAATGTGAGTCAACTTTCTTAGAACCGATCTTGAACATGTTTTTTGATAATTCAACTTGTCATACATGATCAAAACACTGTTCTAACATTAGAATTGCATGAATCAACCATTGTCATGATATTTAAACATCTGTTGCCAAGAGTAAGGTTATTTATTCGATTTCGCAGTACATTAATTGAGACTTCATTTGGTCGTACGGTGCTATGAATATTGGTGACACTTGTTTAAAATTTTGAAATGAACAAAAGAGGTTATGCTTTTTTTTATTGCTTTCAAATAACTGATTAAATTTGGTCCTCAATGTTGACAACTTGATCCTTAGAAAGTTTCATCGAATAATATTAATTTGTTTTCCTGCTATTGCAGTTTGTTTAGTTATTTATTGAATGTCATTCCTAAATTGTATTATTTCAATTCTCTGTCTAATTTACCTAGAAGAATTAATCGTCCAAAATATGACAAACGAAACATAAAAAATAAAATTTTAAACCTACCTTTGATATCCTATAAACTTGTACATACTTTAAAACGGTTACCTGTAACTTGTAATTTTGTGGAATAGGCTCCAAGTGGTGTTAGTAGTATTGATTATACAATCCGAAATCAAATAGATTTTATTTGCTCTAACTAGATTTATGATAAAAAGTGGCACTATTTTCACTATCTTGTTGTTTAAAACCTGCTGACTATGCATGAAATCAGTATTCAATTATTGTGCAGAACAGGCTATGGTGTCGATCGCAGGGTTTATGTTGTTAACTTAGCCAAATGATATTCTGGTGACTAATATTTGCACATTATTTATAAAGAACTCTAAAAAAATGTAATTTTAAATCTATCTATATATTTGTAGTATTGTAATAAATTTTAATTGTTGAAAGTATATCTATAATTTTATTGCATTGTTTTAAATTTTGCTAAAATGACTGATCATAAAAATGTTTTATTACTATAAAATCTATGTACTTTACTAGCTAAGATGAATTTCTTTTAGTCCATAAATTGATATTTTTTTATTTTTCATACCATTATTGTTATTATAATATATTTTTGTAAGTTAATAATTTGTGTTGTTTTACATCTCACAACCGTTTTCTGAAGATCTCATAAATCCGTAAGAGACAGCAACAATTTAATAATAACATTTTTTATTGCTATGTAAATTATGGGTGCGCAATACCAGGACGAAACAGTTCCGTACAGTTTCTGCAGTCTTACGAATCTTTCAACGAATTTTGAAGAAGAAACTGTAAGATGTTTGCTTATAATCAGGGCGAAAACATGATTTTGTTTTCAGGGCCTGGACGACTTTTGTTGTCTATTAACTATAAATTAGAGTTTTGTATAAAATTGACTGTTAATACGGCTAAATTAAAAAATAAGTCTGCAGTGTAAGTGCTTAGGCAGTATTCTAGTCGTGATCAAGCGCCTTACTAATACAATAGCATTCAGCCGACTTTCTCTTGGTTGCTTAACTCATTGCGTGTGATACATTTAATAGGGTGGTATTGCACATCACTAATACTCTTCGAATCTTGTGTCAGGAATAATTACTAATTATGCTATTGCATTTTGTAGAATTCAATTGCTAAATGGCAGCAGTTATGGAAATAATTTCTTGAAATCATTTTAAAATAAATATAAAAAGGTTGTATTATTAAAATTATTGGAGTAATAATTATATACGGTGATTCTGTATTGTGCGGAGATAATTAAGGGGGTGGTTAAGTAGGTCAAAATAAAGAAAAAACTCCCTACAAACATATTGTCTGGAAACGTTTTGTTTATCAGCTTTGCACAATTTTGTTTTTTACTAATTAATTTATCTCTATAGAACGACTTACCCGATTGAGTTGAAATAATCAACTTGGTCCAATCATCAGTTTTAATTTACGACCATTTAAAGGATTTAAATAAGAATAACCCTTTCCACTCCAATTACTGGGGACTTAGTGTTGCTATCAGCTCCATTTAATTTTGAGCGAATATTGCACTTTAATTTGTTTACTCAAAAAAAAAGTATTTCTGTCAGTTCTAAAAGGCTGATTTTTATTTGTAGTTTCTTCTGTGACTAAAGTATAGATTGGTATGAAATAAAACATATATTTTTATTTTTAAGTATGTTTTTTAAATTTTTATTTACTGGAAAAAATAGAAATTCGTAACAAAAACCGGAAAAAACAAGAATTTTGGACAAATTTTCAATGGGAAGACCTATATTTGTTGCTTGTTTTTTGTTGTCCATATCCTTACAAACAAAATTAAGTGGTTTACAAATGTTTTAAACACAATAATACATTATAAAAAAATTATAATTGAAAAACAAGTTTTTTGTAAAAAAAATTAGTTTTTATGAAAAAAATTAGTTTTGACACCAACTTGTACAAAATTGCCTCAACTATTTATTTTATTGCTTAGCAACAGCATTATAAAGGTCAAAACTAGTAAGAAAAGCATTTTTCAAAACTTATTGGTAATATTGGAATTACTCAGGTTCGTAACAAAAGTTCCATCGCCACTCCCGTCATTTTGTAACAAACTGCCATCGTCTTCGTTCATTTTATTTCACAACAATCATTATTGTAAAAAGAACAATATTAGAAAATAAACTGTGAAATAATTACACATGATAACTTAGTACAACAAAACTAAACAACGCGTAAGCTCACTAAAACACTGCTTAGTAAGTAGGAACCAAACAACGGTGAGAGCAGACAGCTGTTTACAGAGCGGTCAAAAACGGGAAACATTACATTTTCTAAGATTTATTTACCACAGAAACTAAACTCAAATGGTTCTAACAAAATTCCAAAGATAGCAGCACATATTAAACTTCAACAATAGCGGTTATCAAAGTAACTACGTCCGTTCAAATGCAATCAAAGAACGTTGGCATAGCGAGTTCGGAGCTCGCACTACATAGGAGTTCGTGCAGATTAGTAGGGTGCGGGGTTGCCCCGACATTCGAGTGGAAAGGGTTAACTCAAAAACAGTAAATATTTATAAAAAAGTCAAGAGTAAACCCGTTTACTTTCCAATCGAATGGTATAAGTGTCAAAACTATTGAACAAAGTGTAACAGTCGACCAGCATGTAACAGTTTGATGGGTTCAACATCCATAGCAAAAATGCTTAAAATGAATTAACTTGGCTGCTGCTTAACTGTTTCCCTTTGTTCGACAGTTTTCACAATTAATTACACCATTCAACAAAAAATGAATCTTGATGTTTTTTATAAAACTGTAAGTTATCCTCATTTAAAATTTGTAAATAGCCCACATTTTGAAACGAATAATTGAAACAAGTTTATTGTTTTTTTCAAACTATGTTTTACTTGGATGAATACTGTACAAAATTTCAACTCAATCGGTTCGGGCGTTCTACAGGTATTAATGATTTAGTAAAAAACAAAATGGTGGATTGCTGGTAAAAGAAGCGTTTCCGGTCGTGTGTTTGTAGAAAGTTTTTTCTTTATTTTGACCCATATGATCATCCTCTAAATTATTTCCCATTACAGAATCACCATAAAATATTTTTGTACATAGAGTTAAAATAATACTATTTAAGCATGAAAAATTGTTTAAACTTGTTTTGCTTGATATAGGCTTTATGCTATAGAATTACTACCTTATAAAATATACTACATTGTATAAGTTGATACATTTATTCATTTGGGTAATGCCTTCAGAACTGTTTTATTGGCTACTTAAATAACTTACCTTGTCCATCTACAGTTTGTGTCATGTCCTTTTTTTGCAGGAGCGCGGTCAAGTCTTGTCTCACACTTAATTTTGAATATTATGTTAAAATTCGAATTTGACCATTTAAACAAATATGACTACAAAAGATAATTAGGCTAATTACAAAGTTATGTACAACTAGTAAGACGCCGTGAAAAAATCACAGGCAGATTAATTAGATACACATTAGAAATACACAATTTAAAAAAATACTATTTAGAAACAACAGACTTTATCTAAGTCAACCTAAAAGCAAATCTTATAACGTATTATAGGCTACATTAGTTCTTTAACTCATATTTAAAAAAAAATCAACTTTTGCAAGACAAAATCAGTTGATTGAAGTTGTAAACATAACCCCAAAATATAATCTATGCTAGGTTTTGTTTAAGTATTACAGATGATGGGTGAAATCAGCTGTTATATTATATTGTTGCTCACGTACGTATGGACGTAGGCCTACACTCGCTTTTATAAGAGTTGATAATGTCTACAGCTACAATTGTTTGTTATACTGGAGATTGTTGCCATAGATACAAATTCACATTTGTGACAAGCCACTCACTACCAGTTCTGGCTCCTCCAGCGATGTTGTCTTCACATTGTTGGGTGTATCTTTTGCTCTCGTGTGAGCCTACAGGCGGTGTCAGGATGGTTGGTGGCGGAGGAGATTCTTGATGATGGATGGATAAGGTGTTGAAACGAGGAATTCTTTAAAAACTTTTACTTTCTAAATCTCTGTTGGTCTGAATCGTACAACTAATCTTAGGTCATAAGGCAAAGGCAAGAATCCAACCCCCTCTGCCCCCTGTAATAGTTGAGTTCGTTTGCGAGCGTGTTTACTGCCAGACTACTTGTTACTTTTCTGTCACAGCCAAACTAACGTACCTCTCCCTTTTGTCTATATTTCTGGCTTTAGTATAACTTTTAGCCATATTTTTTCATGACCACCGTAAACGTGAATCCGTGCCTATATTCAATTATATTACTCATTTACTAGATATTATTATTTAATTCTACAATGTGGAGAGTACCTGCCACATACTCCTCCCCCCTCTTTAATAGAGTAAACCCATCAACTGTTTAACTTTTTATTTATTTAAAAAAAAATACTTCTACTCCCTGTGTCACAGCTGAATCCTTTTATTTTTTCATGCTATTGCACTCCTTCATTTTGTGTTTACGGAAAGCCTCTCTGTGGGCTGGGTGACAAGTTTTCCACCCTCCTTCATCTTAAGTTTAAAAGAAGTTAAATTACTTATAGCTTTTAAAATTGAAATCCTCGAATTTAACAATATTATCATTTTATTATAATAAGCTGAAACCAAAGTTTAAGCTTTCATTTTAAATTTGTAACGTGTTTGAGTTAGTAAACGTATTAGTTGTGAGATGTTGAGTAAGAGATTATTCTCTCAAGCTCATAAGTTGTTTTGTCAAAATGCCCTGAACCTATTCAGATGCTTTTTACTTTTGTCATAAACATTATCATAAAATTCTACAAAATTGAGTGTGGGACGGGCGTTTTACATAACCTGTTTACCCGTTGTTTAGCTAGCCAAGTAACAGTTTGTTGCAATAATAATTTCCTGACTAATGTCCGAATAATTAAATAGGCTTACTCATTACTAGCGTACTATATATGTCTAGACATTGTAGTCATAATTTATTTGCCAGCTTTAAAGCACTGCATGGTAACAATGTTTTTTATGTTAAACGAATTACTTATTGAACAAACCTAACGACCAAAGTACATTGTTGCAATGGAATTAATTGTAAATTGCTATGTACCTGTATCAAATCATTATAAATAGATCGTATGTTATAGTTTAAGTTAGCTATAAACCACTGTAACTATTAAGATTGATTTAAATCGAATATATTATATAAAATAACACATTATTAATAAATATAAATTATTGTTAGATTGTGTTAGTTTTTTAACCTCAGTAGTTTACTCCCTGTTTATTTGCAGTATAGGAAATGCTTTGGCCATTGCCCTTGTTAATCAAATATAAATTTCAGCTCTACAAAATATCGGGGCAGATGGTGCTGTGGTTAGCATAGCAGTTCAATTCACTACAAAGTTGTAAGCCTTGTGACTGGTGTTGGGATTATTTGCGCTATTTACTCTCCCCTCATTATTAGTCTGGATGCAAAAACTAAAAACGTTAAGCACGAAACAAATAAGTTCTACTATTCACTATGAAAACATAATAATAATAATATTGTTTCTTTCTTTCTTTAATATTGACATAAAATATGCTTCATCATAAAAATAACAACAAAAAATTACTAAAATAAATGTTTTATTGTTTTTAGAATTTGATTTACAATTACAGTAAACCCCTCTTAACCGCTGTCGGGACCGAGACCATGGCCGGTTATGAGTTTGGCCGGTTGATCTGAGGTTCCCGTAAAAATTAGATGTTGGTTCAAAAATAACCTACAGTACATATTTCATAAATAACCAAGCAAATAAGACGTTATTACAACTCATTTTATTGTATGTACTGTACTTACATAAGCAAACACCAACAAATTAAACACTTTAACTTACATAAACTTTGAAAACTTAATTTACTTATACTAATTTATATATACAAGAACTTTTGTTCTCACGAAATTCAGTAAAGGTTCCGACAAAGAAAGAGAAACAAAGGATGCCGCTTTGTCAATTGATTCTAAGAAAAAATACAGTTGCCGCAGAAGCAAGATTTGATTCCCCTCTTGCTTCCTCAACAACTGTATGTTTTCTTTGAATCAATTGACAAAAAGGGCACCTTTGTTTCTTATTTACGCCCCACCTCCCATGCAGGGCCGTTTTTAACCTCACTAGCGCCCTAGGCACTTCAAACAATTGCGCCCCTCATACCTGATTTATACGGGGGGT
Source organism: Philaenus spumarius (assembly GCA_018207615.1). NCBI lineage: Eukaryota > Metazoa > Arthropoda > Insecta > Hemiptera > Aphrophoridae > Philaenus > Philaenus spumarius. The sequence goes on along the minus strand of JAGFPH010000443.1, from coordinate 369,900 downwards.
TGAGGGGGAGGGTCTGGGAGGTATGGAATACTAATCAAATAATAGGGGGTCCAAAAAACCCAGCAGAGCATTTCTTTTTGAGTTCTTGATTTGCCAGTTTTGGTTTCTTTCCGTTGGCTCTTATCATTACTATTCTTTTGATTTTGTTGGAGAGTCAGAGTCTTACCATTATCCACCACCTATGGACCTGCCGTGTCACGGACTGGCAACCGGCAGCCGTAAGGAGTTTCATGGCCTAAACATTCTTCTTCATAAATTATCAGTTACCTTACGGCATCATTTTCCGCCTTCTTTATTTTTTTCGTATTCAAAATTTGGCGCCCCAAATCCTTTGCGCCCCTAGGCACGTGCCTAGAGTGCCTATTCGGAAAAGCGGCCCTGCTCCTATGTTCCCCTGCTGCACACCTAACGTTGCGTCATCCCGCTTTATTTTATTTTCTAGGTAATGTCCGTCAAACAATCAATGTTTGAGACTTGGGCCAGTTAATATATTTGACTCTATTGTTCCTTGGGATAGGCCGGTTAATCCCAGGACCGGTTGATCCGAGGCCGGTTAAGAGGGGTTCTACTGTATAACATTTATTCTTCATCTAACAGAACATAAATATAAATGAGGCCAATCCTGTACTAACAAATTTTGGAGGCAATTTTTATAGAGTCCTGGATGCGCTACTGCTGAACATCCAACGCTTTCAGGGCTAATGGATAAGATTAATTGATTCAAGAGGGACCAAAGTAAGTTGAAATAGGATTGCCGATAGAGGTTTTCGTAGATAACCTCTGGTAATAGACAAAAAATAAGTAATTCAATTAATGCCATATAAATTACAACTTCTGTTCTTTGGATTCTTGGAAACAGTCTGTTTTTTTTTTGGGCACCAAAGTTATAATTTGCAATTCTCCGTCCAGTGTTTATAGTTAGCTGCAATAATGTAACTACAAAATTAATAGGTAGGCCTACGATATGAATAGAATCTAATTTCAAACATAAACAACTAGATATTTACATGTACTTCTACCTGAAAACAAGTATTTATAAAATGTACTCGAGTTTGCTTGTGACCAGTAACTATGGAATGCCTTTGTTTCCCAATGATTCCACAGTTGTTTTTGAGTTTTAAGTTTTTTCAATTATTTTTATGAAAGTATTAGGATTGAAAAGTGGAAAAGCAAATTTATACAAAATTAATGTGAATGTTACCAAGTACCCAGGCAATTTATTTTATGCCGGTTATTTAAGAAAAACCATTTTGAAATTC
>JAGFPH010000443.1:358144-368631 GCA_018207615.1 Philaenus spumarius | reverse complement strand
GCAATTTATTTTATGCCGGTTATTTAAGAAAAACCATTTTGAAATTCATAAAATGCTTAATAATTCTAAAAATGATAGTGTTATTAAAAAACTACAAACACAGCTTCATTCTCCATGAAATTGTGTATATTTTATATCCATACCAGGGGAAAACATTTTCCTCCTAAAATATAGTTTTAGAAAATTACAACTTTTCTATAATTTTTTTTCAAAAACTATGCGAGATATTGAAAGTTTGAAAGTGTCTCATTAAAATATAGACTTTTATTTATAATAAAAAAATTATATCATAGCTTTCCTTTTCACAGCCACCGAGTTATACAGTTTGAAAATATGATTACGATAAGTAACATTTTTACTTAAAAGCCCAAAACTAATAATTATTATCCCAATAAATAATTATTTCGGAAGGGGATTAAAATGATGTAATTTTTTTTAAATAAAATATATTTACAATATGTTGTATTTCTTATCCATTTATTCTTATTACATTTTATTGATTTACAAATGTACAAAAATGATGTATTTAGAAAGTATGATCAAAATTAAATTAAAGTAAAATGAAGCAAGTAATTATGTACAATTAATCATTGGTCATCATGTTTACAATTTCCACCCCTTCTAATTTCAGCATTAATTGGAGGTTGTTCATTTTCATATTCTTGCTCCATAACCAAATTTTCTTGCATTCCATTCAAAATCAATGGTAATTCGTCTTCACTTCGCCTGGCAATGTTGCAAAGTGCAGTGCAGCATTTAACTATGTTTGCAGCATGCACTGGATTAACTCGAAGGTAGTTAAGACATGGAAACTTTTCCTTTAATATACCTAGAGCACATTCTACAATCCTCCGTGTTGATAACAAACGTCTGTTATATCTTCGCTCACCAGCATCATTTGGGTTTTGGTGCAGGGGTGTCATAAGCCAAGTTCTGAGAGGATATCCAGAATCGCCCAAAAGTAAAAAATTACGGAAACGGCCCTCCTCCATCCATCTATAAAGAACAGAGCTACGAATCACACGGCTGTCATGTAAACTACCAGGCCAGTTTGAGTTAACATAGAAAAACTGACATGTTGATCCACATACAAACATGCAGTTGAGTGAGTGCCGCCCATGTCGATCTACAAAGGCCACCTCATGTTGGGATGGGGCTTCAATGGGTATAAGAAAGCCATCTATAACACCACAGATATAAGGAAAATTTGCTACTCTAAAAAACTTCTCAACTTCATTCTCAATGTTTTCTGGCCATTTTACACAACTTTATGTAAAAGGTGCATATTGACAGCTGCCACTACTCTCATTATAGCCCGACACACTGTTGATTTGTGAACACCATGCATATCAGCAATGGTATGATATTGACATCCACTCCCCATCCAAAAAAGAGCAACACTTAACTGTTGTTTAGGAGAAAGTGACCTGCCTTTATTGGATGCATACACGAGTTCATGTCCAATTTCTTGAAAAATAAATTCAACTTGAACAGAACTCATCCTAAACCTTTCATTATATTCCAATTCGCTTAAAAATTCAAAATTAATTCGTTGTCTAAATTGTTTTGATTGTTGATCGATAGGCCTATCTTCATCTTCATCCGAAGTATCAAAAAGTAAATCTTGGATCATTTTACTATTGTAAACAATGCAATTAAACACTGAACTCAATAAATTCCATCTCACATAACCTAGCAATAACGTTTGACTACTAATAAAATGCAAATTATTACTGACTATTCACTTGTAAAAATAATATTAGACAACACTAATATTTTGCAGTAACTAATATTATTACTTGGAATAGTGCAACAGAAACTTGTAAAAACCACTAATATTATTAGTTTATTTACTAATAAGTTAGTAAAATTTTTCAGGTGTTCATGCAACAGAAATTTATAATTTACTAGTTAATGACTAATATTATTAGTTTGTATTTTCTCATGCAACAGGCCCCAGGTTGTAAATTTTTTTAGTTTTAGCGTTTTGAATAAAGGCTTCCAAGCCGAAAATCTGGAACCTTAAAACAGTATTTTATAAACGGTTAAAGATCAATGTTGGTGCTCCCTGAACCCAAAAATATTTTTAGTGGAATTATTTATTTTGGTGCTTCCTGAACCCAAAAAAGTGGTTTTTTGGTGATGCCTGTCCGTGTGTCTGTAAGGATGTGCACAGAGCTGGAGACCATACTAACCGTCCGATTTTGAAGAAATTTGGTATGTAGGTGTAGTTCTTGAATATCTCCAGGCGTTTTTTCCATTTTTCAAATTTTTTATTTTTAACGGGTTTTACCCCCCAAAAATGGCCAAAAAATGAGAAAAATCAAAATGTCTCAAAAACGGCTCTAATGTTTTTGATAAAATTTGGCTTATTTGTAGCCCTTAATACCCTACCATATGCAAAAAAACGGATCTTTCTAAAAATTCTCGTTTAGGTAATAATAATAACTGATTTTGGTGGTTTTTGGCCAAAAAGGGGGTTCTTTTTCAAATTTTTTCAAAACCTTTTTTCGTGACGAATCTAACACAAATTATTTTTTATTTTAATTAAGGTTTTTATGTGAGGTCATTTATTAATTATACATTTTTTTAAATTGTTGGGGAGTGAAGTATTTTTTAAAAGACAATGTAATATTGTGAATATTAGTTTTTAATATGCGAGTTATATTATTAAGCTCCATATAAATTTCTATAGGATCTTTAAAACTATTTGGGTTTTTTAGTTTTACACTTGCCCAAATTTAAAATGTATGGTAAGTTACCTATCTGAGAATGAGATAAAGGAAACTTTGTATTGAGAATGAGACAATCAAACATGTATTTTATGCATAAAAAGCGAATTCAGGTTATCTCAAGTTAGTTTTGGGGATGACAATGTTTTTTACTTAGGCTAGGCCTATACATGTCTGTGACATCAAATTACATTTAACAACAATGTTTAAAAACATTATTTACAAGATGGCCAAAAAGACAGATGCAGTCCAATCACATTGTTATTAAATACAATATAGCAATAGGTCTCTACATGGTTATTTGTAAAACAAGGACTGCATTTATCCATGAATAACCAAGGTTTAAATTATGTACAGTTCCTTCTTCAGATTGGTAAAGATCTGGATGTACCAAAAATATTAAATATAATAAATGACCAGTTGATACATTATTTTAAAGGTCTTGTCAAATTTTTACTGATTAGATCTACCTTTACCAAAAGGCATTAAATATATTTGTATGTTATTTTGACCGTTCTTTAACATTAAAATAAATAAATATGAAGTTTGTCTCGTGAGAAGAAATTATTTCTAAGAATAATGAAAAGAACAACACCAATTATTTAAAATAGTACCTATATTATATTAACATGACAAAATAAGGTTACTACATAATATAGTGCTTATGAATACAAATTTAAACATACAAAATGTATATGAACAAAAATGGTGGTAATATAATATTAAAATCAAAACATAATTGTATGTATTTATGAAAAGTGTTTAACAATGTTTGGATCGAACTACCATCATTCTAAAAACTACTTTCTGGAATAAAACTCTTGAATACAACCAGCGAACCAATCAGGATCATGCTTTGATGCACTTGCAGGCCGCCCTTTATTGCTGTGGTAGTTGAACTCTGATATCCCACGTCCATTGACACCGTTTACTTTATATTTAACAAAGCGTTCGACCATCCTTGCTTCCCATTTCCAGCCGACGTAATGAACAGCTTTATGTTCAACATTGACCTGAACTTCATACACTTTAGGGCCTGAAATTATAAGAAATCTTTTAGAGACTACATGCACGTTAAATCTATTATTTTTCGTAGGGTTGTCACCTCCATGCACAGTCAGCTGTTTAGGTTCTACCATTGTTGAACACAACAGTGTGGTTTCATTACTTTTATCACTGAATTGCATGAGAAAAGTTTATGCAATATTAAATAGCACTGTTTCTGCCCTCCTGCGAATACATTTTTGGCACCTTGCTTTGTTATGAGATATTTAAAATGGTCATAACTTCATATAGAACAATTATTGAAATTCACAAAATACTGATGAAATAATGAACCCTTTTTTCTAATAAAATTTGTCTGCTTCCTGAGACAAGTTAAATTTATTCCTCCCTAGAATTGCAAATGCATTTGAATTGCAAGCAAGTTATTGCTAGGCCTTTTTTAAATAAATATTAAAGATTCTAAAATGTTAAGTTTACTTATTTCAACGTCTGGTAGCATTTACTATTTATAAAAGTAGCGTAATTAGTGTAAACTATACCCACACGACTTTTTTATTAGTAAATATGTAAAATGATGTGAATAATCATCAGCTTTTACTTTAATTTATAGTAAATACTGAGCAGCTTTTAGACCTGCCTTAAAGTTAAAGTGCTGGATGGTTTTTCAAATGTAAGTTATAACTATACCCACACGACTTTTTTATTAGTAAATATGTAAAATGATGTGAATAATCATCAGCTTTTACATTAATTAATAGTAAATACTGATCAGCTTTTAGACCTGCCTTAAAGTTAAAGTGCTGGATGGTTTTTCAAATGTAAGCTATAACTTTAAATGATTTCGTTACTTTTTCCAATCTCTGAGAAAAACTTGTTATTGTATATTATTGGGATTTATTAAAACATCAGCTGCTTCATTGATATTGAATTGTTATCATAGCATTAATGATAACTTTTCTCATTGATAATTAATAGAAACTCTGAAATAAAGTAGGGGAGAGTGGGGCACTTTCATACAAAATTGTAATTTACATCTTTAGGAATATTTATCTTTATTATTAATAGATCAAAATGTCTGAAAACTAGGCAAGACATTTAAATTTTAGTTGGGAATTTAACCATGCAATTGTATTTGCATTTCTTTTTTAAACTTTAGTTTATTAGCACTTTTTCAAAATGTAATTTGTATGAAACTACCCCGTATCGGGGCAGTTTCATACAGCTTGTGGGGTAGTTTAATACGGTAATAGTAAAACACAAAAACTATTTATTTTCACACAGTTTATTTATGTAAAATTACCAAATTAATAACATATTTGCATTTAAACTTAATATAACAAATATAAAAGTCTGCTTACCTTAGATCTTCCTTCTAGCCTAAATTATACTGTGAAAAATCTACTGCAAAAGTGAGACAGTAGCTTCCCAATTCCGTAGCGAGTGATGCTCGCTCGGTTCCTCCAATTACTGTGGGTTTGGGAAGTTTAGCAATTATATCTTCAAGTGAGATATCACTAGTCTTTGTTCTGAGTAAAACTGAAATTTTGTTTGTCATTGGTGTGTAAATAGTTAACCTGAAAATCTAAAAACCCATACTTTTCCTCAATTCGGCCTACAAAATATTTTTTGTGTTAAACTCCACTAGAACAAAATCATTTATTCCTATTTCATCACTTGTAGGTTTAGCCAATTGAAATACATGATCGTCTTCAATATCACTTATAACTAAATCACTAACACCACTAGAGATGCTTTCTTCATCACTTGAATTGGAGCTATAGTCTTTTACTTTCCTTGATTTAGGTTGAATCTTCCGTAAAGCAAATAGTTTCCTTTTTAATGTTCTTTCTTTAACTAGTGTTTTATTATTTCTTGCACCTGGCATTGAATCGCAAACTTCTTTTTGTTGGCACTCGAAATTTGCACCAGAGACTGCCGCTGGACCTGCACCAGTATCATCAACAGGAGCTGAAGTTTTCGGTAGGCGGTCTGTGACATAAGATGGAGGGAAATCGTCTGTTGTAAAAATGAGTCTATTAATTGGCCACAGTCCTGCTTTCTTAAAACCTGAAATAATGTTGGTTTTTGTAAACGACTTTTCAAAAGGTTCTCGAGTCAAGAACGGTATGTTATAGATGGAAATAGTCTTTCCAGGATTTTCATGCAGCCACAAATTAAAGGCTGCTCTGCAATTGGTTTTGAATGGTGAGAACACACTTATATCTAATGGTTGAAGTTTGTGAGAGCAATGAGGAGGGAAGGTTAAAAAAACCATTCCATTTTCTCTCCCAAATATGATGGTGTCTAGAGTGCAATGGCTCTCATGGTTGTCCATAAAATAAGAATCGGGTCGGATTTTGATGCATTAGTGTGTTTCTGAATATGCTTTATGACTTCCAAAAAGTTAGGTGATCCATACACTGGCATTTGCCAGGCCTAAGCTTCCGTCAGGGGAACCAGTCAAATAATGTTCTTTAAAGTTTTTCCTAGGGAAAATATATATTGGAGGGTAAGCATTCCCTGAAGCATTAATAATTCCAATGAAAGTGACTAGCTGTCCTCTTTCTGCAGATACTGATTGACCCACCTGCTTCACACCAGTTTGGGCGATAACTTTAGGGGCTTGCATAACAGTCGTTACTCCGCTTTCATCAACAATTATAATTCTACTTGGATGAAATTTATACTTCATATTTACTGATACGTAGTTATCAAAAAAGCTATCTACATTATTTTTATTAAAGCTTATAGCTTGGGATAAACTTGTATTTTCAGGCTTACGAAGTAATAATTGGTAGTGCCGCTTCATAAAACCATACATCCAGTCAACTCCAGCAGCCTGAGTTTTGGTCCAGGAAGGAAGAATTAGTAAAGATAATTTTTGAGCATATTGAAATGCAAATTCTCTTAACTGTTTGGGTGTTAGGCCGTAGAGCATTTTGGAGCATTTTATCAAATACTCTGCTAGTAATACCTCTTGTTCTGCGGAAAATACCTGTCCTGACATATTTTGGCAAAGTCTACTCCTCTGGAACGGCTAAGGGCAGGGGCAGTGGTATTGGCGTCTTCTACATCCTCGATGTCCTCCTCTTAATAAGATGTCTGAGGTATAGCCTCTTGTAATGGTGCTACAGGCTGGTTTTTTTGTTTAAAAAGTTTCATGCGATACTGCAGTGTTGCAAAATACACACCATGAGTAGCAGCCGCGGCCCTTAATGATGAATTTCCATTATTGATGTCATTTATAGCTGCTGCTATAGCGGCTTCATCAATATTAGATCTATTCGTTTTTTTTAATATATAGTTTCTCACACTTTTGGAACCTAAAAAAAAAAAAACAGTGCTTAAAAAACTTATTTGTAGTAAGAATGGATAAAAAATATTAAATGTTTAATTCAACCAACAGTAATTAGTTGTATTTCCTCATTGTATGATAGTGCCCCATGTGTATGAAACTGCCCCGGTTCACTGTATGAACGTGCCCCAACAGCACTTGTTTGACTAAAAACCATGTGCTCCTGATATAGGTTAGGATTTAAGTTAGGCACTAAGTGTATAGCTTTAGAAAGGTATTGGATATAATACAATAATAATATATCAATACAAAAATAACAAGAAACACCACTTACCTTAGTTTTTGTGATAGCGAAAAAGAATCTCTTTTAGCAACAAAACAATATTTATATCTATCTGTCTCCTACATGAGTCTAAGTCTAGACCACTGAAACATTTGCAGAAAGTGAAGGTGTGTCTAGACCACAGACTGAGCTGCATAGTTGGTTTCCTGGAATTCAAATTGGCGGGAAATTCAAACTGTATAAAAGTGCCCCATTCTCCCCTAGATGGTAAATCTATCAGTATATAATAGTTGTTCCCAGTTAATTGATATTTTTTTATTCCACCACGACTTTACCTTTACACGGATCACATTGCTTCAGTTACAGTTTCGATGGGGTTTTCTTTGAATTTTGTTTATGTGCTATTTTTTCTGTTCTGAAGAGGTTTAAAATGGACTCTCAAAAACGGTAACAATTAACTGAGTTCTACAAGATGAGGAAATTCCATAACTGAAACAACCTGATATTTTATCTCTGCACATTTTACAAACCAATGAAAAGTTATTTATTAGACATTTTTGGTAATCGTGAGATAGATAGGCTATGTTCCTTTATCCTGACCCTGAGGAATGACTGAAAGAAATAATTACTGAAAACACAGCTGAGATAAATGTTACCATGTAAGAAATTCCAAGGAAATAATGGTGGTTGTTTCGAATATCTGTCTTAACTATATGGAATAGAATATTTTATTTCCTTTCTTTTTGTCAAGAAGAACCTTCCACTTAAAAGTAACACATTAGACAATACAGTAGAGCATCGATAATTCGGATTAAGTGGGATCAGACCCTGTCCGAATTATCAATTTGTCCTAATTTTTGAACATGCTGTATAACAATGCAGTGTAAATCCCTACATCACTGAATCTATTTGGAGGATGTCTTCCAAATAGGATTAACCGTGCAGGCATTTTTACTGACACGCAACTTACTACACATTAGTGTGGTCGTGATTTTTGCAGTGTAATTGCATAGCCACAGTGTTATGAGGGAGTTTTTGATGTCAATTATTAAAACTCAGCTTTCGAATAAAAAACTTTTTTTATTTTCACCTAGCACACATTTCAATAATCAATAATATAATACTGTAAGACAACTATATACAGAAAAGTCCTTGATTGTAATTTTTATGGAATCCGGATTTTTGACTTTCGAATTATTGACGCTCTACTGTAGTAAATTAGATCTGGATATGGATTTCATGTTGAACCCTTTCAGTGCCAGGCTATTTCTCCCGTAGTGTACCCAAAAGTGCCGACCTGATTTAGTGAATTTGTAAGGATTTCATAAAAAATCTGTATTTTTGTTATTTGATAAGATATCATCATGATTTTTGTTTTGTTTTTCTTCTAATAGATCTATAAATAATATTTTCTACTCTAAACATCTCTATAATATACCAACAAATTTATAGAAAATAAAATTACATACCATAACAAAAATTTTTTATAAAATTTCCAGTTTCTATGAAGAAAACAGATAGAGAACAAATATATCACTTGAAAACTTGCACAGCACCTTAAGTCACATTTTCTTCTAATCTTATGTTAAAATTTTTGGGCCAATTTCTTGCTAAATGTAAAGTTTACACTACTTTTTCGGAATAAGAAAGTTTTAAACCATTTGCTTATAACGATCTATCCGCCTGAAGGGACGAGATAGGCAATATGGTTCATTGTATACGTCTCCAGTTGCAAATAGTATCTATATAAATATTTATATAATATACCTGGTCTTGCAGCTTGTTTTTGTAGTTTGACACTACGCGTTTCGGGAACAGGTTCCCATCTTCTCGTTTAGAAAATAAGTTTTACTCACATGTGAGCACTTCAAATATAAAGTAAAAAACATATACGAAGTTGGGAACCTGTTCCCGAAATGGGTAGTGTTAAACTGCAAGTTGCAAGACGGATAACCAGGTATATATATATAAATATTTATATAGATATACTAAAACTTATTTTTTTGTAATTTGGTTGCAAATTAAGAGCTGTTAATTTATCAGTTTTATTCTGTGCAAGCCTTAGCCGAGTGGTAGCATGGTATCTTCCTGATCAGAAGATCCCGGGTTCGAATCTCACGAGAACAGGTAGCTTTTTTAAACTAGAATGTAACTGTTTTGGGGTTTTATCTAATAAAATTTATATAATAGGATATTATTCTGCACATTTTATACACCACCATATAGCTCGTCTGATTGCCCCAAAATCGATCAAAACATAAAATTACGTGTTTACTTTTTTTATATAAAAAATCTTCTGGTTACTTTAGTTTAGCTTTTTATTATAAAAAATACCTGCTTTAAATCTAAACGCATGGTCCATTGGCGGTGTTCCATTCTCTCCATGCTGGTACAGCCGTAAATCACACCATTCTAATGGATAAATATTACCCTCGGATGTACACACAAAGCCTGCTTCTAAACTAACAAATAAATTATCTAAATTAATACACAATACATATTCAAAACTTGAAGCTGTAGTAATTGGTTCAAACTCATCATCAAATAAAACCAGCTTTGATCAACCCATTTATGTACAGACCATCAACTCTTTCAGGAGTAATGATTTTCGGAGGTTGCAGAGGCGTGACTTATGAAACCAGATAATGCCTAAAAGACTAAAAAATAAATTTTTCTGAACTAGTGAAACCTCAAACAAATGTTGCTTATTATGATACAAAATAAAATGGCAAATTTTATCCAAAAACGTAAATTAGTTCACAAATAATAGCCTACATTTTTCTTTGTATGAAAATCTTCACAACAAGGATATAGGTTCTGCCCTTTTACTTTTGCTCTTTAGTTGTTATATTGTAGCATCGCTTTGAACTTCCCTGTTTGTCGCCGGTTGGTACTACAGGTCTCGGGACAATAGCCCTTTCTTTTTTTGGTCTCCGATGTATCTCAAATATGTGTTTCGGGAAGAATTTTACAATTTTTTGTTAAGTTATATAATTATATGCCGAATACACACATAGACATAAAACAACAATCTAACCAATAAAATATGGAATAAGAATAAATTGTAACCACTCCCAGTTCGAACAACGAATATAACACAGTATATTTTACCGCAAAATGGTGGCCAAACACCTGTGGCATTCTACTAGTGTACAAATGAATGGTTTTAACC
>JAGFPH010000443.1:303453-338145 GCA_018207615.1 Philaenus spumarius | reverse complement strand
GTAATTTTTTCAGGGATATTCTCTCTGAGTATTTAAATGGGAGTGGCTATATCTACATGAGCCGAGTCGACCCACACAAAGCCGAATTTTGTCCAAGCTCTGAAAGTATACAAATGCTTTGAATCGGTCAACTTGGTTCCGCACCATGCTGGTTGGGTAGATATAGCCACAGGTCCTGACCAGAAAGGACGTTCGGTCTCTTTTCACTGTTCTTCCATGATGATTTTGTAATTCACGGTAGTTGTGACAATTGTAGTAGGAAATCTAGACTAACTGATGATGACGTGGAAAGCGCACGCATCCTTCCGACACATGTCGGAACGGTGCAGATCTATTAGATTTAGCCCCTACTACGGATTTCAGTGACAGACCGGGTTGGCTCGACCTCGCTCGGCTCGTGTAAGTACCTCTGAAGCTTGATACACGATTTGAAAGTACTTAGTATTCCACCGTCTAACCTTCCTCATACACAATTCCTCATGTGTTTCTATTATTTGCAATACACCTAGACAGCCTAACTAAATGGTGTCCATTTTGGAAGTGAGGGACGTGACGTTGACAATGCATCAAAAACGCGGTGTATACCGACGCGTTACCAATGTTGTGCTTTCAGCATTTTCAACGCGGCGCTATCAGCGTTCGTATAGCGTCAACTCATGAACCAGACCACCGGGAGTCTATTAGGTAATCATATTTATTTAAAAAAGAAAGATTATTTTTTCGTGATCACATCACGAATTTAATCATAAATGTAATTGAATATCAACTACATATTCAACGATTGATTAGTTTAAAATAAAATTCACATGAATAAAAAGATTTTAATAACAAATACCTAACAAATAAGACACAGACGGAGTACCTAAGTATATTAAAACTTTTCTAAAAACATTTGATATGCACTATGTTGTCACTAATCACTAGTAGTTTATCCCTAAAAAATATTTTAAACTTGTCACCCTCCCTGTTTATCACATATTCCTTGGATAAAACTGTTTTGCTAATTCTATAAATTTGTATACATACTATTGGAATATTAAACGTGATTAAGAAAACTAAGGACCCTTTTTCATCAGGAAGTAATTCTTTAATTTTATCATCTAAATTTGGGAGGTAGTTGGTATCAATTATTTTTTTAAATGTGTGGATACATCTTCCGGTTTTATATTTTTGGAAAAATCCAGGCTTGAAAAATCACCACCGATTCCTCTGTCATTGGCTGTGTGTTTAACAATCGATCCTCATATTCCCTCTCTTTATGTTAATTTTTATTGTATCTCAACTCATATAAAAGCGAGTGTACGTATGTACATGAGTAACATATAAAATAATAGCAGATTTCAACCATCATCTGTAATACTTAAACAAAGCCAGTGTAGATTATAGTTTGAGGTTATGTTTACAACTTCAATCGTTATAATTTCTTGTGAAATATATTTTTTTTAAATATGAGTTATAGAACTAATGTATGCTATAATGTACGTTATAATATTTGGTTTGAGGTTTTTATGTAAATACAACCTTTTATCATCAATATATTTGTTTATAAAAATTTAAAATAAAATTTATCTACCTATTTGTTTAACTTCAGAAACATTTGTACATCTTCCTATAACATATACGATAATTACCAGTAATTTCTTCACTACAATATTAATAACTTCTCAATCATTTGATCTATTAATATAAAATAAAAAGCAATTAAAAGATAGTATTTTTATCTTTCCTTAAATATATAATAACGTAGACTATGTAAATAAAATGTCTAACAAATACAGTAGGCCTACAGTTTTATAATCCTTATTATTGTACACAATTACCGAGTTAAAAATCCCTGCCAGCATAGTTAGGTAGTCCTTAATGCTGTTTTTTAAATAGTTTGTTTTTTAAATTATGTATTTCTGATGTGTAACTCTAATTAATCAGCCTGTGATTTTTCACAGGGGCTTACAGTACATATAGTATTTACAATACTCTATGTTGCTTACCACATTTCTCCATTATAAACCACTTTCCACAACTTTATAGGTTCTATTAATTGAATAAGTAGTCCTTCTCCTCCGTATGTATTGTCTTTGTCACCAAATAACACAGTATCAGGGAGCTTGTGGCTGCACAGTAGACCCAGATCAGGTACCTAGAGATCATAGTTCCTAACAATTACTTGGGAAAACCTATGTAATTACTATTATTATTCTATTATTTTTGTTTGTAAAAGCTACTTTCCCAATGTATTAATTTTGCCTTTTCACAATAGAACTTATGATTTTTGGATGTACCGGTATGTTCTGTAATTTTTGATTTATTAACTAGACCTAAACACATGTTCTTTTATAATAATATTTAGAGATCTTTTTCTCACCAACATACATAAATTATGATAAATCTCCGAATAATTAATCCTAAAAAAATTCAAGCAGAAAATTGAAATAACCCTCTGCCTTCGGAAGACCTGCTGCGATCTTCTCTAACACTCGGAATCGTTCACAGCTATACTTCTACGAATGGCCAGATTTGTTTTCTCCATTAGCTTAGCATTAGTGCTCCCAGATGTGTAAAGCTCGGAATTACATCTATTGTACATTTAACTACAAAATGCTTACGTTCAGCCTAATTTTTTTTTTTTTTTTTTTATTGAATAGTTTGTATTTTATGCAAATTATACATTATTAAGTTTTTTAAATTAAATTTTTTTTTAAATTATTTTAATCTACAATCAGTCAACAGACTATAATTAGATTAGCTAAAGAGAAAAGGGCGTTATGAAGATAGAAAAGCCACCGCCCTGCAATTCTTCCTAGTCAGACAGTATGTCCTTCCGCTTCAGTCTTCTGTTTTTTTTAAGTTAAGTAAATATTAATAAATTCTTTTTTGGAAATAAGTTTTTGCGGTAAAAAAGTACAAAAAACATTCCAAAAAAATATAATTTATAGAAATGCAGGATCAATTGAATACAATATCAAATATTTAGGATTGCTTTTTAACTACAATGTTGAAATAACAAAGTGTTTTTATACATCAAGTTGTTTTTAAAAAGTACAAAACTATTCTAAAATATATTATTTATCAAACAAAATTATAAATTGAGTAAAATATGTAGGTACTCAAAATATTTGGATCACTTTTAAACTAAACAATTATTTTAATAATAAAGTGTCATCAAAGTTGACTTCAGCACTTTCATCAAAACTCTCACTTACCAATATCGTCTTCACAATCGCTCCAGTCATTTCTCATATTTTTCTGATCTTAAATGTTACTATCCCTCATTTTTAAATTTAACAATTCTGTAAATATTTTTTTTTAAACTGAAATTTTTGTTAACGATTAAGTTTGCAGGTTATAAGCTGACTTTGGACTGGTAATAAAACTTCAATCACACTGCTAGGAAGGGTGCAGTGACTTGTTTCTGTTAGTTTGAATATGTTACAAGAGATAGCAGCACCTTCTGGCGTTTGTATGTTCATGATTTATTTATAAAAAAAATAATTACAAGCGAATGACTTCGGGCCACGGTTGTGACCTTCCATCTAAATTGAAAAATGGAGTATGCTACTTAAATGGCTTCCCGAACTGTAGATCAGGTATGTACAAGAATCCGACAACAGTAAAATGTCGGCAGCCAGCCGAGCTCACAGAGCGTTAATAACATTGATAGAGAGGTCAACGAGTTAAATTTAACTATACACTAATATTATGTAAACACAATCTCATTTTTAGTAATTTAAAATAAAATTGAGCATCTAGTGCCTCAATATTGTTTTAGAATTAAACAGAAGAGAACATACTACTGGTCGCTGATGATATATTTTGTGTAATTTACTGGGAAAATGAATGTAAATTTTGTCTATTTTGTGACAAAAGGAAAGGGGAAAGTCTTCCTGTATGTAATATTTATTGGCTTCAGATAAGGGATTAAATTATGAAATGCAAATAGGGTACAGCCTGGGCTATCATAATAGACTTCCAACAGGCAAAATATTTTCAACTGATTTACAGTTTAACCTATTTTATATTTCAATTGAAATATGAAAAAGTTATAAAACATTGTCACCTATATTTTAAATTTTGTTAAACCCTATTTTGGGCTACTCATGGGCCTGTTCCTGTGGCAACAACTGGCCCCATGTGTAAAAGGTCAGGAACAATAATACTTACAACAAGGTAAAATAATCCATTGCTTATATTGTGTTTACGTCGTTCACTTCCAGCGATTATGTAATATCCATCTTCTGATGTAGCCATGAAGAACACTGCATCAAATGCCTGAAGAATAAGGGTAAATCAATAATATACAGAAGTGCACAAATAAGTCTATTCATTTGGAGTCAGTGGGTCTGTTGAATAAGAAATTATGCTAAAGCTTACAATTTTAACTTATTGCTAGCAATTGTGTGAATCAAATTAAACAACAGCTAGTACAACTTCAGCTGATAATTTTAGGCTTTGTCTCCTTTCCCTAGCTAAAGCTTTAAATAATGTGCATAAAATGTAACTAAAGCTTAAGTTATTAGGTGAAAGCTAGTATATTTTCAGTGGGTCTTTTAGGTGGCTTTAAGTTGATATCCTGGTATATTTCTATCTAAAATTATTGTATTTATGTTTTTTTGTGAAATATAACCATTTAGGTACTCTCCGCCTTATATAATGACAATTAATAATAACAATTAGAGAGGAATAGTAATTTTGGATCTATATTGATAATGGCCGAGCTATTATGGCTTGCACACAAACAATAATGCTGAAGTAAGAATTTAGATAAAGTGAGGTTAGCCAGCTTGTAGCAAATGTTCAAGCCTAGAGTCAAATCTCAACCTTGTGTCAGGGAAGACTAGCTTGCTTTTGCCTAAGTTAAGTTTAGTTATAAGTTCAGGTCAGCAGAGAAAAGTGCAACTTTTGTGTAATAAACCGGTTACATGAAAGATCACCTGCTTATTTAACGAACCTCCTTCACCACTACCATCTTGACAACCCGGAAGTTAGCAAGAAAGTAGAAGGACACATCCAAAAGGGAGATACATTTCGCCTGGGGACCAACAGGGGTACCGACAGCAAGGAGCCAGTCACAATTTATAGTAAAGAAGATTTTCTCTCGCTTTTTATTATTTTGTTTTAACATTTTAATTTGATCACTTGATTTGATGGACAAACCAATCTGTGGTTTTGGCATTTTGAGAAAACTATAAAAATATGCATTACTTACTTTAACTGAATATAAAAGATAATACATATATTTTACTTGATTAACTAACTTTTATAATCAACATGCATAGCAACTTAAGAATGTCTACGTAGTTTTTTGTTTCATGGTCCCTAGATGCCAAAACCACGATAACTAGTAGACACGATAACTGCCATAATTTTACATAAATCACTTCGAGACTGATATATAAAATGTAGATGGAACATCTTGGTCTAGTTCGTTAATGGGCAAAATCAGACCACGGGCCTAGAAATAGGGAAAGTTTTTTGAAAAACTAAAAATTTGCTATAACTTCCTTAGTATGTAAAATACGTTTAAAGTTACTAATCTTTTGATAGGACCAACAAAATGTTTTGATGAGTTTTTTGATACCACAAACCATTTACTCCAGGGTTGCAAACATAGGGATTGACCAACACATGAAAGATATTTGAAATCAAATTGTACAGTACAGTACTCACTATTTTCTATTTTTTTTTTTAGTTTGCTTGTATGTTATTATTATGTGGTGTGAGCTATTATCTTACATTTTACTTTTTTTGGCAATTTAGTATTGATCTCAGATGCAAAACTATGAATGGTCTTAAATCTTGACACTGGTCTTTTTTGATATAATTTTCAGTCAGATACCTTAAATACGGTATTTGAACTGTTTTGTCTACATACCAGGTGTCTTAAAAGTCCCCCCCCCCCCCCATTATTAATGAAAATAGACAGATTTGCTTTGCGGATTGTTAACATGAACAAAAATGGAGTTTTTTGGAGTATCGTAAATTTTAAACCCTCCCCCAAAAATGGGGTATTTTTGGGTATGTTAAAAATTTTAAGTGAAAACCCCTATTGAGTGACACCTCATTTTAAAGGTCTTGATAAAAGGAAAAGATTGGTGCAAACCGGAGGTCTGTAGTTATCAAAGTTATAATTTTTCCCCATTTAAAATAACATCAAAATGTTAAAGATGATACATTTGTTATTTTTTACAAGGGTTTCATCAAACACTCATATTGAGTTACTCTAGTGATATTGATTGGCCATTATGTTGAATAGAGTCAACATAGGCCTACAGACCTCCAGTTTGCGCCAATCTTCTTCTTTTATCAAGAAATTTAAAATGAGGTGTCACTCATAGAGGGGGTTCTCATATAAAATTTTCGACTTACCCCCAAAATACCCTATTTTTGGGGAAGGGTTTGAAATTTATGATACACCAAAAAAACTCCATTTTTGGTCATGTTAACAATCTCCAAAGTAAATTTCTCTATTTCCATTAATACAAAACATAATGGGGGGGGGGGGTTTAAAACACCTCACAAACTTGCTAGATAAGTCAAAGAAACGCTTTGTTCACCTATGTGTAGGATCTCTTATACTAGACATCCTTAGTAGTCCTACATACGTACCTGAGGCAATTGTGAGAGTGGCTGAGGACCATCCAAGGATGTAAAATCAGAATTTTCATTTTGTATTGATTTCTTAGTATAAGCCTGTAAAGAGAAACATTAGTAAAAATTTAATTAAAAAATTTTAATTTTTAAAAAAATGTTTGTAATTTGTAAAGAACAATTAATTATTCAGGAATTAACTGTTAATGGAGATCTTTTAAATTGAATCAGTTCCAAATAGAAGTTGCTGTCTTAGAAACCAAATGTAGGTAGTAATTTATTGTTAGACTAAATAATTTATAACAGTATATTAACATTGCATCCTACTCTAGTGATATTTAAAAAAACTGTTTTACTCTTTATATTTTTTTCTTCATTTGCATGGTATCAAGTTAGCCAATAAATAAATAATAAACAATAAATAAATAATAAACCAATTTTTATAGTTTACATAGGCTTACATCAAAATAATATAGACCTGCAATTAAATTTGTGTTTTCAAACAGTTCTGTACAGTTAATTTTGCAATATTAGAATTCCTATTACTTAAAAAAGTTAAACTACCTATAAAGCAAATTGATAATCTGTAATAAATAGGAACACAAATTGGATACAATTCCATAAAATTAATAACCAATACGGTACTTTTTTTATGACCACTCATTTTTTTTTTTTTTTTAAATATCTTTTGTATATATTTTTGTAAAACTTTACTGTCCATTACATATTTGAACTTAACCTCCTTATTAGAAATAAAATGAGTAAACCAACCTTTCTAATCCACAGAAAAACTCTAAAAATCCAATATTTTAGGTAAAACCATTTTCCAGGCTGGTTGTAGACTCCAAAAATCGGTTTCGGATCTTTCTTTTTAGAAGACCAAACTACAAAACAAAGCACAGAAACTACAGCCAGTAAAAACAACATGATTACCTTGGCATCTGTGTACTAAACAATGTTTGATAAGATAATATCAAAAGGAAATAATCTTCTTTTAAGGTCTTTATCAATGACCTTAAGTGATAAGTTTAAGTGCATTCAATCTTTGTAGGTAGTAGGCCTACATATCACAATATCTGAACACTGAAGAGCTATTTTAAATGTGTATTTATGGAATATAAAAATAAAAAGAATACAAAATTATGTAATGGCATCATTGACTATTCATTTGAACTTCCCAGTACAGGAAAGGTTGTAATGGGTCTGAAAATAAAAATATTTGTGTAAACATTATAAGTTTTCAGTTCACTACAGTATTTTTTTAAACACTGTTTAAAAATTTGTTATTCTACTTACTAATGTACACATTTATACCTAGTTTCAAGTTTCTAACTTAAATAGAACTTGAGTTATAAAAACATTTGTAAAAAACACATACAGACTGACGGACAGAAATCTAGGAATTTTAGACAAATGTTTATATGGTGTTTTTTGTTTGTCTTGACCTAAGGAACATATCTACAATTTTTTCAAAGAGAGTTCACTAACACCCTGTATAGTTGAGAGAACTCTGAACATGTATTATATAGAAACTTAATTATATTTTAACATATTATTTTGTTTTTAATAAATACATTGGTTTTGTCCATATTCAGTTACTACGTGTTTTCCTAAAAAAACTAAAAAAATATTCAAAAGATTTTATCTGAGAGTCTATAGAACCTAGCAGACCTAGTTTGATCTTACACTTTAGCTAATTACCTCTACTACAAATATTATTATGTCTAACATTGGATTCACCATTTACTTGCTATCGAGCAAAAACCGACTAAAAATGTGTACTTTTCACAGTTTTTAGAAAATGTTTCAAACTTCAAAGATCTCTATCTCAAGAAGTATTAAGTCTATAAACTTGAACTTGGTCTCAAATTGTAGATCATTTAATCTAGTTTAATAAACCTATTTAATTTGTCTTGTCAGACCAATACTTTAGGAGATATTTTGAAAAAACTGGGACAAGGTAATAACATTTAATGGTTTTTTCAAGATGGTGTCGCCCGCAATGGTGGGGGGAATTAGAAAACTTGGATTTTTCATCAGTAAATCAACCCATACAACATATGCAAAAATCGGAACTACCCTAATTAATGTAACCATTCTGGTTTTTTTTATGACAATTTGACTGGACTATATTACATGATACAATAGACAAGAATCCCTTCCTCCCACCACCAATACATGTAGACTATAATGACAGTTTGCGTCGACACAGTGGGCTTTCTTCATGTGCAGACTAAAATAAATATTTATCTGTTAAATGCTTGTTATGTAAGTGCTATGTGTTTTTATGTTTTTTTCAATTAATGATAGTGGAAACAACTCAGCAAAACAGCATTCATTAATGGTTGAATATCCGAAATGGACATAATGCAAACAAAACTATTTTATTTGCTATTTGACTATTTTAATGTAATTATTATTAGTGGGAATGGTAAAAGCAAAAATCTAAGGAAAAAAATGTTTATTTAAAAATATTTTGAATGTGTCCAAAATACTTCTATGGACTGGTAAAAGTCAGTTCAAAGTGAAATGTGTCTCAAGGTTAGTCATGCGAACATTTTAAAATCTATTTAGTGTTCTCATTTCACACATTTATTTGATTTTGCTTTTTAAAAGGAAATATCGATTTTATTCTTAAAAATTACAAAAACGTTTTTGTCCCCATATTGGTTATGGTCAAAAAATAATATGTGACTGCCAATAATTTTGTATTTGTATGCTCTCAGTAGCGGATCCAGGGGGGGGGGCTAATAGGGGCTCAAGCCCCCCCCCTCGCGATGTCAGGGCTAAGTGCAAATCAATCGTATGATACTAAAAACAAACCCTTTGTAATTGACCAATACACTCGTATTGTATAGTATTATGACTAAAATAGTTATTTATTATTTTCATTTACCTATCACTAAAAAAGAATGCTAGTTATGCTATGAGGGTCATTACACTAATTTACAGTACTGAGTAGTGAGCGTTATGTAGGCGTGGCTCTGTCTCCACCCCTCCAGTTCAGCCATGATTAGTGTCAGCGCCTTGCGATAGCCTGACCTTCAATGGTTGTCACGTATGACCAGGGCTATAGAATACAAGGGCTGGACCAATCCGCCAAGGAAAGCGTTCCTGCCACTGCCACTGTGATGATGTCACAGTGGTAACACCTGCTTCATTCCCAACGCTTCTTATAAGTATTTCTGCTACAATAATTTAAATTTCTTAGCAAAGCTGTAACATTTTTATGATGCACTCTTCTTTAGTTTTAGTAGACACTACACAAAGCAATAAATAGACTGTAAACAATAATTAGTCTAAAGATATAAGCAGAAGACAGGGTTACAATAAAACTAACTAATTCGTAGGTAATAAACCGATGTAGTGTACTAATGTTAGCATACTTTTAATTTGATTCTCTGAAACATTTCTGAAAACTAAATACGAAATTGAACAAAATGTGCCACATTATTGAAAATAGTTGTATTTTTATAATAAACCACCAAAACTTGAATGCCATACTGCAGTTTAATAAATCATGTGTAATACTTATAAAATAAAACACATAAAAGTTATAAATACTTACACATAATGAGTAGCTTATATGCAGATATGCACATGACATAATAATTACTGCTGAAATAAAATATTAAAAAAAAACTGCTTTATAGAAACTTTCCTTCCCTAGGCCTTAGGGAATAGTTAGTTCATTTAATAGTTGAATTTAAACAATTGAACTATTTAAATTTAAATTGATACTGAGCAATTTAATTTAGTCTAGAAGTTTAACTTAAAATTATATTTTATTTTTGTCATCAATAATTTTATTACTCTAGGTTTAAATTTGATTATAATTATTTTTATATTATATATTTATTTATATCTAATTATTCTAACAATTTTAAGTGCATTTTGCTGAAAAGATTTTTTTTAAACATAAGTGGACCAGCCCTTGTATTCTATAGCCCTGACGTATGACAGCAGTTCATTTTTCCCTCACTTTGTTATGTGAGTCGCTAATGTTTGTTTTTACGTCTCCGTGAAAATCGTCAAGCATTCGCTATTCAGTAGTCAGTTTAGTCGAGTTAGTGACTGGTTGGACAAAAGTTTTTGTTTTCAATTAGTGAGTTGCTCTTTTGACATTATACAAAATGAAACGAACTGGGGAACAAACTTTATTTAGTTTTTTTAAAAAGCAGCAAAAAACTACGGAGGAATTTGAATTTACTAAAATAAGATACTCTACTCTAGCTACGTATTTTATTTTCAAGGCTTCCACTATAGATAAATATGTAGTATAGTGCATTAGGTACCTACTGATTTTTTTTAGATTAAAAAAAGTAATTCAGCACATTAGGTTTTTTTTTGTAATGGTCAATATTAAAATTTGCGAATGCAATCGTTTGGAAAATTATCATATTTTCTTCTCAAAAGATTAAATGTCAAAAAAGGAATTATAGAAATTAAGCTGAATCTGTATTTAAATAGCCTAATAATGTGCCGCTTGACCGTCATTTATTAACAATTTTCGGGGGAGAGCCCCTGTCTGCCAACCCAGACCCCTCTTACCTAGCCCCCCCCCTCATGAAGTTTCTAGATCCGCTACTGTATGCTCTTTAATTTGACAAATCATAAGATGTGGATTTTCATTTGAAAATTTTGAGAGGGCCCAAGTTCCAAAAGATGCAGTTGGATAATTACAAACAAAAGTGTTTTGAAGCCACTTGTGCTTCTTAAATTTAGTTTTAACTTGTATTCATAATTTCTTTACAGAGTAGATAAATACACTGTCTATAAAACTAGTATGCAGAGTAAGGTGAAGAAAGTTTTATCTCATCACAAAAAAAGTGTCTAGTTTGAAATGATTAATTTGTTTTGCCAATAGATAGAGTAAGACATCATTATCTTGACAAAGAAAAATTAATATCTTAATATTGTCTAGAAGTACGGTATATGTAATCTTAATACTGTAGTCTATTTTAACTTTCTTAAACATTTGTTTTTTAGCGTTTCATATCTTTAAAGGAAAAAACCGAAAGCTTTTATAATCTTGTTAGTCTGACTGACTTAGTCAAATTTATGACAAATGGCAGCAGCTCAAATCTTATTGAAATAAAGCTTGCTAATTAAAAGCTAGCAAATAAAAAATCAGGAATACTTAAAACAGGGTTTTAAAATTTCTCTCAACCACTTTGAGATTGATCAAATATTTTTTGGTAGATTTTTTCAATTCTGTACCTTTTGCTGATCATATCAATTGAATTAAAATAATTTTGATAACGATTATAAAAAAAAAATGATCACACTTTTAGCAAAATAACTTGAAAAATAGTAGGCTACACTTAAAAATTATAAACTGAGCATAATTTATTGTTAATGCAATTTTTTAGCTTTTGAAATGGGTAACAAAAGCATTTTTCTTACAATGAAATTTGGTATGTAGCTTCTTCTAGGGCCCTAGGTGCTCACTAAGAACGATTTTTACAAAATTCAAAATTTTAGGGGGGTTGGGGGGTGGTCAAAGTTACTAAAAAAAACCACCGAACGGATTGGAATGAAATTTGGTACGTAGCTTCCTCTAGGGCCCTAGGTGCTCACTATGAAAGCTTTTAAAAAAATTCAAAATTTTAGGGGGTTTAGGGAGTCAAAGTTACTAAAAATCTCCATAAGAAATACATACCGGTAGTATAATATATTTATTGATATATATTTTTTGTTAATATACATTTAACTTTGATTTGTCTATTCATGCAAAGTCAGATCGGGCCAGCTAGTTTACAATAAATACAAAATAATATATAGCGACAAAAAAGTTAATATACTTGAGCGAGATTAGATTGTCTTATATCATGTTTTATTTGTATTTACCATAGGCCTAGTTATATTTTAGGAATATATTATAACTACATATAACAAAGAATAAATATTTACAAAACACATAAATTCCTGATATTACAATCATGTTTAACAGCTAATTAATTAGTAAAATTAAGCATATCTATTTATATCACACAAGAATTAAAAATAAACTTAAAGCTATATATTTTAGATATTCAAAAAGCAAAAAAATTACATATTTAAAATTTAAGATTGGCGATAAAATTGCCCATTGTGAACAATCATGAGGCACCCCCCTCATCCCGGCAATAATCCCAAAAGCAACCTTACTCGAACTCATAATTCATATTCAAGTGGTGAGCGGCGAATTATTTTACACGTTTACGGAGTGCTTCGTATGGAAAATCTGGAAATGAGCAAGAGGAACGTCGTGGATAGGGTCTGAGTTTTAACTGGTGCCAGCAGAACTACTATCGAACAGCTGAAAAAAGAATGCGACAACGGCCCGTTGGTTACTCCGGGGGAAAAACGGCCAAATCAGCAGGGGCAACAAACTACTATGAAAACCTACACTGACTTCAAAAAAACTGCCATCAGAAGGAAGGTACATGAGCTTTATATGCAAAACTCACCGCCTACTTCAAAGTTCAAAGACCGTCGCACAAATGATCAACGGAGATCCTGAACTACCAAATGTCACTGATCGAACCACAAGACGACTACTCAACGATTTGGGGTTCAAGTTTGAAAGGCGACAAAGACAATCTTTTCTTATTCAGCGCTAAGACAATGTGCAGTGGAGGAGGAAATATTTGATAGAAGTAAAAAATTTAGAGAGGAAGGAAAACAAATATTTTACCTAGACGAGTTTTGGTTCAATGCTGGCCCTACTACAAAGAAGGCTTGGACCCCTCGATATATAAAGTCAGCAAGACAAGCGCACATGAACGGCGAGACAACAGGGCTGCGAGACTTGCCGGGACGAGGGGAGCACCTTATAATTGTTCACATTGGCAGTGAAGATGGGTTTTTGAGAGATCCGACCAACCCGTCAGGCAACATTGACGTTTGTTGGGTGTTCAAAGCTAAAAAAACAGCAACGATAGAGAACGCATATCACCATGATGAAATGAACAGCAAAGCTTTTCTGGATTGGTTCGAGGGCATCCTTCACTTGCTGCCCCCAGACAGTGTCATTGTCATGGACAACGCCTCCTACCGAAGTGAAACTCTATTTAAAATCCTGAACTTGAGTTGGAGGAAAAATGATATCCAAGACTTTCTAACTAGCAATGGGGTGTATTTCAACCAAAGTGATGTCAAAGCAGAACTTTTATCTCAAGTTCCAGCTCACTTGCGCTTTGCTGCTACAAAATATAAAGTAGATAATATAGCTGAAGATTGTGGCCATACAGTCCTGCGACTTCCACCTTATCATTGCGAGCTTAATCCCATCGAACTGGTGTGGGCCAAAGTGAAGAATGAAGTAGCAAGAACCAACACTGACTACAGGTTAACACGGACCATCAGCGATGAGACCAAGACAGACTTGTCATCAACTTGGCGGATGACTCAACTGACTCTCAAGACAGCAGTAGCAGTGAGGATAGTGCAGAAAACTGCGATAGTGAACTGGTCCGTCCTTTATAAGGAATAAGTGCATAATTGTAAGACTGTAAGACGTACATGCAGGTCTCTGCCCGAAATGTGAACTTATTGTGTGGTTAAAAAGCCCAAATTAAAGTCGTCGCTCCGTAAGTTTTTTAATTTATGTGTATTTTTTAATTTAATTTGACCTTTTACGAACGATCATCATCAGGCCAATTTTATCGCCAATCTTAAATCTTAAATATGTTATATTTAAAAAAAATTTGTAATATCTTAAATCGGTAGTTTGAGATAATGCTGGTATATTTCTCGTTTTGAGTTCATGTTTCGTTAGACTTGATGACGACTTCTTCTGGTTCTCTTATGGCGTTTCCTCCGAGCTATGCAGCTTCGTCCACGCCTTTTACTCATCTGTATTGGTAATGTATGTCATGCCATTAGACTAAATCGGTAGTTTGAGATAGTGCCGGTATATTATAATGTCGCTTTGAGTCCATGTTTCATACAACGTACAATGTTTACTTAGAAATTTGAATTTTATTTTTCTTCAAACTATATTTGCATAATTTAAAATATGTTTTTACGGTTTACATTGATAATTTTGTTAATTTAAATAAATTTTAAAACACTTTAAGCAGATTTTAATAATAAAGTGGAAATGAAAATATTTGACAATTTCGAGGTTGTTTCCTTAGAAACCTAAACAATACATAATTTTAGATACAAGTATAATAAATAGCTAACAACTTTATAGTAATAAGTGTAACTAAATCCCATTGTGTGTGGCTTTTGAAGTTAATGTTTTAAAAGTATAAAACTTCAATGAAACAGCCGATTATTCGGAAAACATTTCCATTTTTTTCAATATGTGTTCAGCCCGGTCTGCGTCGGACCAGACGATGGGAGTTATACTTCTTTGGCCATTCGTATACTTTCCTATAATTATTTTTTTTTAAATTTCCCAGCCGGGGGGGGGGGGATCGAACCAGGGATTCTAGCGTGGAAGTCGAGTGCGTTAACCACTCACCTACCGAGACTCTTGAGGTATCTCTTGTAGAAAAAAGGTATAAAAAGGCACTTTCCGGATTTTACTCCTAACGCGTGATGCGGTTTCTCTACCGACACCCCATCCCGATTACAATGGGCGCAAAAAAGTATAACTTCAAAAAGCGTGCTGAAACGGTTCTCCGAACGGTGTCCGCTCCAGCAGAAGAAAAAAGGAAACTAACCGGTGACTCCAGCGTTTCACTCTTAGCAGTAGGCCTATCCAAACAGTTTAGTTTCTTGTAGTTGGGCGCTTTGACATTGCCTCACTTAACACGTTCACTGCTACGCAAATTTTGTATTTCCTATGCTAGGAGCCGACTTTTATTTTTTATATTTATAGCCTAAATGAGTAGAAATTTACTATATTTTTATTTTTGAAGCTTTCTACGTAATAATATTTAATATTTTAAAGCGGATGCACATGTGCGTCCATAGCACATAGCCTTAAAATTGGCGTGCGAATCACGTAATGCATTGTGAATTGAAAATACTGTCTATATGGGGATTGGCGTGTGAAGCACGCAATCCATTGTGTATTGAAAGTACTGCCGGGGGTTGGCGTGCGAAGCACGCAATGCATTGTCTATTGAAAATATTACCAATATGAGGGTTGGCATGCAATGCACTGTACGTCATCCGCTTATCATAGTGTTCAGTGTCAAGCTCATATGTGCGTCCTTAGCAGTGAACATGTTAAAACCATGTTATAAATCTATCTTTTGTAATTGAGCGGTGAGAAAAAGACAAAACATTCTGTATAAAATTGAGGATTCAGCTTGTGATTTACATTACTTTTAATTATTCATGTTTCATTGTGTAAGAACAAGTTTTCAAAGTTGGTACACTTAAAAATGCCAATTTCATAACAGACGAACGGGATTTATAAAAATGTAAAACGCAAAACGGATGCGTATTGTGATTGTAGTTAAAACAAGAGCTTGCAAACAATTTTCTGATACAAAACAATTGAAATAAATGGTTTTAAATTTAACATTGCTTTTACGGGATACAAATCTGAAATAAATTTAAAAAATTTAGATTATGTTGTTTTAGGATTTCAACCGACTATTTGGGAAATTGGTCTACTGACGGAGGAGCTGAATAGCTGTCTGCGTGTACGAATGTATTAATAGAATTTGTTTTGCACCTCAGTTTCCAACTGCAGGTCAGGCATTGCTTCGTTCCGCCCGCAGCGAACTCCTCGTGGATTTTAACAGGTGAATTTTTATGGTATTCTACGATTTGATCGATTTTGGGGGAACCAGATGGGCTATCAGGTCGTGTAAAAAAACAAAATGCGCAAAATAATATCCTATATTTATTTATTTTTTCTATAAACCCTAAAAAGTTTCATTCTAGTTAAAAAAATCTCAAAACAATTTTACTTCCTGTTGTTGGGTGTTTTGGCTAACGATCTCGTCCGAGCGACTTAGAAACCCAATGTGTGTACCCTATCAAATTTTGACCAAATTGGACGCATTTGAAATTTTCAATGAAACCTCAAAACGTGTTTTGCAGGCTATGATCGCTGCTCATTGACCACACCAAGAGTTACTGCAATAGCTCATCTTACCAATGGAAATTCGCTAATGAACACAAGCGAGCTATAAGTTACTGTAAGGTAGGTAGCCTACCGGTAGCGTAAAAAAACCAAATGTGCAGAATAGCAACCTGCATTTATGTTTTTAGAAAAAACTCTAAATAAAAATCATTCTCGTAGGAAAAATCTCAAAAAGTAGGCCTAGTTACTTTCGGTCAAAAAACGTGCTTCTGGTTGTTGTTTTTTTTTACCTAACGAACTCGTCCGAGCGACGTAGATAGCCAACATGTGTACCAAATTTGGACCAATCGAACTTAAAATGCGGCCGCTGGAGTACGAACACATACACATGATTTTTAATGACACCCCTAAACGTGTTCTGGGGACCATGATCGATGCTCATTTGCTACTCCCGACCGTATTACCATATAAAAATGCAATAGCTCATTTTTTCTATGAAAATTCGCTAATTAGTGAAATTCTGAAAATAGCACATACGCCCACATACTTTCAGTGAGCATTAATAGTGCCTATAACAAAAGCAGAGAATACGAAAAATATATGAATTTGCTTAGGGCTCGGCTCCCTAAATTCAAAACAGCGAAATTAGGTACCAATTTCAATGTTAAATAACCTAAACATAAGTTACCTTCACTTTTAAGCATATTTTTTTGTTATTTTTGTCAAAAAACGAAAGCTGTATTTTTTTTCTTAAAGTAAAATAGATTGTGTTTGTTGATTGCTAAGGTTTTTTTCAATATCTCTTTTTGCAACTGAGTAAAAAAATTATAATTCTACTATTTATAACATACGTTAATGAAAACGGGGTGGGGGGGGGTTATAAAAAATCTCCCCTGGTTACGCCTATGATTATAGTTGCAGTATAGACTGGACTGGATTGAGTGGATTGGGTTTTGCATATGTTCATGTACTACATGTACGCAATACCTCTTGGTATTATTATCTCTGCGCAATACACTCCGGTGAGCATCGATGGCCGATGTTTTCAAAACATAGATGTTTTTATGTCGATGATCGATGTTTTCTACATCGATGGAAAACAACCGATGTTTTTGCTACATCGATGTTTCTCTCCACCATCGATGTTTTAGTTTACATTATTTTTATGCATTTATTTTGATAAATTGACATACTGAGTCAGAGTTTGACAAATATTGATAGAATACAGCTTTCAATAAAACATCCATGATTTTTACTACCAAGTATGAGTACTCACTCTGTACAAGTCTGTATGTATTGTAACTTGTAACAAAGACAGGGACCGCTTCGGTAGTTCTCGGCTGTTTCCGCCAACCTACCCCGATCAAGCGATTACATCGGTCTAGTATCTTCAACTTCATATACTCTGTGTTCTTTCTATCTTAATGTTTTATCTCTAAATTAAAACTAGGAGCAATTGCAAAAAAGAAAACAATAAACTAAAGTAAGATTAGCCTACATCGGTTCTAAGTTATACATTTATTTACAGTAAACTAATTTCCCAAACATCGATTTTTACATCATGGAAATATTTTAGTTTATGAATTTTGCCTAATTTTCTGAAACCATGACTTTCGAATATATACATCGATGTTTTACGCCTAAATACATCGATGTTTTCCGTCTAAATACATCGATGTTTTCTGGTTGATATTATCGTCAATCGATGGTTACCGCCGATATTAACATCGATGGTGAACATCGATGTTTTAACTATCGATGCTCATCCCTAGGTGATTGAGTCCGGACCCAAACAGGTCCGTCGGACACGGATCCGGGATGTAGGTCCGAAGAGCTGGATGTAGATCCGGATCTGTCTCCTTAAAAACTCAGACCTACACATCTGACATCTCTATTCTCTAGTTGGCAGAGGTGAATTTCTGTGCTGTACGTCATCGTTGTAGTTGCTAAATTTGTATACATAAATATTTAATCTTTAAGACCACAATATATATTATATTCATTGTTGACAACCATAGAACTGCACAAATTTTATATATATTATTGATTTGCTGTCAATATATACAATGTATATTTAACCGTATTATAAGTAGTATCATTGACATTTCTTAGTGATCATCGTCAACAATTTAGATATAATACTTTATCGCTATTTTTGTTAGGATATATTTAATTCAGAAAAGTTTAAAAAATTAAAAAAAGGCACAATTGATTAGGTGGATTTTTTAATGTCCACATATATATTGAGTTGTTATAAAGCAATACAAAACGTCGTTCTTTTGAATTTGATGTGTATGAAATCTGTGCTCAGAATAAATAAATGTTATATTTAATCAGCTGATTCGATCTCGCTTTTCAGCTGTTGCATCGTGCATGTTCTATTTTCTATTTCTTCAGAAAGTAACCTAGTGAGATTAGGTTATCCTTTTAGGTTAGTTAAATTATTTAGTTTTGTGTTGCATTTTATTGTGTCTATCAAAAACAACCTTGTAAATTTGTGTAACAGTGAAGCTTCAATTTATTACCTTTCTGAACATAAATACCTATTTTTTGCCTTTCATGCAATCTACTGGATTATCATTTTCTAGGTTATTAAATTCTGTGATTGTGAAAAAATGCCGCAAAATTGGAAATATAATGTTCAACAAATACCTGTTTATGACAAATGTTGGAATATCAGTTTCATTATCTGGAACAGGAGATATTATTCAACAACATTATGAAATAATTACTAAACAAAGAGAAGACTGGGATAGAACACGAACCCATCATATGTCTATATCAGGTGTAACTGTTGGTATAGTATGTCATAATTGGTATAGAATATTAGATCGCGCAATGCCAGGAAGAACGTTAAGTATAGTGTTAAAGAAAGTGATTGTTGACCAAATTATCTGCTCTCCTGTGTGCATAACGGTTTTCTTCCTAACTCTTGGGTATTTGGAAAAGTCCAGTATTGATGAAATAAAACAAGAAATAATTGCAAAAGGTAAAAGACTATACGTTGCTGAATGGATTGTCTGGCCACCTGCTCAAATTATAAATTTTTATCTTCTTCCTACGAGATTTCGAGTGTTGTACGACAATACAATATCATTAGGATATGATGTGTATACTTCATATGTAACGTATGATGACCCGATTAAAGAGGAAGAAAGTACAAATGCTGTTGATGTTAGTGGAGAAAGCATAATTAAAAATGGTTCATAACCCAAATAAAATTTTCTCCAAAGATTTGGGGGGGGGGGGGTTAATAAGATAGCTTGAATTTCTAGAGCTTTAATTTGACAATAAACATATGAAGAATTAAATTGAAATGTAAATATAATATTACATTTTTAATTGGTTCTTTATTATTGTTCAACATAATAGAACCTAAACTTGACGTCTTCATTCACTGTGTAATACAGATATATATGTGTTGTTTTTGATGAAGGTCTACTTATTGTTTGTATTAGAAGTTTTGCAGTTTATTTTAAATTTTACTCAACAAATCTACTAGATTGTAGACTATACTTTCTTTATAATTCCTCATTTAAACTTTTACTGAGTTATAAGCCATAGAGCTTTTAAAAGGAATTATTCTCAAACTACATCCTTATAAATAAATGGTATCCATTTATTATATAAAGAAAATCACCCAAGAAGACACAATTTCAATCAAAAACCTGCCTTGAAGAAAGTGTTTTTTCCCCTTGAAATCAATCAATTTAGAAATATATGATTCAGAATATTTTAAAACAAAATCTTGATCACTTTAAATTTTTGATTCAGATTTCTAAAATTAATCATAACTTAAACACAAGCACTATGAATTGAATATAATAAACGTTGTTACAGTAAGTTATTTATTTAAGATTTAATCTGTGGAAATGTAAATAAAATGAATTGTATATTTGGAAATGGTGTGTAGACCAACCTATACTTCAGTCAAGATCGTTAGTGAAAAAGTAAACAAACCGTTAGGATAAAACAATCATTAAAAACCATATGGAAATTCAGCTAAGGTTTGTTAAAAACTTCAATAAATCTATCACTTAACACTGCCTTTTCGTTGCTCACAATGCTCCAACCCTCAACCCTATAGTGATCGCACATTTGATACAATCTAGTAGCCTACCGGTATCAAACTTAATATCATTATGACCAACAATTAAATTAGCTATATGATTTTGTGTCGGACATAAAATTATTATTATCTATGACGCTAACTTAGACTTATATAAGGATTAAAAAACATGCTTTAAGCAAAAATATTATAGGCCTAATTCTTTATTTTTTTATAACTATAAATTTTACAGTAAAATGGGGTGAATAGGTTCGCTGAGGTGAATAGGGACAAAAACTGGGAAAAGTATTTATATTTTTCTCCAATGAATATATTTTGTTGTATACTTTTAAACTCGGTGACACAATTAAGATTATATTTTACTCTAGAAAACTATGACTGAGATACAGAACTTTTTATACTCTATGTTAGCAGCCATTGAGTTCAGGTATTAAAAAAAAAAGAAGTTTACTGTCCCTATAGACCCCATAACACCGAACAGGCATTTATGTACAAAATAAATGGCTGTCGCTATTGACCCCGACATTGAGGAGAATAGGGACAGCGTTAAAAAAATCAATAAAAAAATCAAAGGTAACTGGAAAATAAAAATAAAGGTGTGTTTATGTGCCTAAGAACAACAACCAACTTTTAACCATGAAGATTGGGTGTTACATAGTTTGGAAGCTAAATGATAGCAAAATAATACTCAAAATTGTCTCTATTGACCCCGTTTTACGGTACAACAAAAACAATTTTTTTATTCTGAATAATGAAATAATAAGTAGGCCTATAAAAAAGTATAAAAAAATTAAACTATTTTTTTTGAGGGAATTTTTCAAGAAATCAGGCCATCAAATCAGCAGAAAACTTATATAAAATATTGCCAAAAATGTGATATCATTAACATTTTCTAATATAACAACATAAGTAAAATTAAAAAGTAAAATATAATAACCTAGTATCTAGTTACAGAAATTTATGATTATGTATATTAGCCATTTATGTGTTCATTTATACAGTTAAATAGTTTATATATATATATTATTGTTAATTGACGTATCTTCTGCCATAGCTTCCCAAATTAGTCACTGTGTATTCTTTGGTAGCACCTTTCAAACCCTATAAGCGTATCATACTTTTCAATAAATTGATTCATAAACTTTCATAGATTGTACAATTTATGAGTTAACAATTACTACGAGTTCTTTTGTCATCGAATCTGAGCATTCTAAGTAAAAATCTAAATCTCTGCAAAGACATTATACAGCGAAATGTATCAACGGTAGTGGGGGGATGGCGTTGGCCCACAATTCTTCTGCATTTAAATGCGAAGACTTGAGTACTCCTGGACAATGCAATAGACCAAAAATGGCCTTTATTTCTTCATCTGTAGTACGTTTAGCATCACGATTTCGGCCATATTTATATCAGTGTATAAATTTGTGTGTAGGTATTCTAAAATTTGTGCAGTATTTTGTCAGGAAAAAACATTGCCACCCTTCTAGAAGGCTTTTTTAGGGTTTTCATACCACCTTTGGTTCTGGAAGGAGTACGATTATATTCCACTGTCTTGTACGAATTTATTGAGAAGGCTCAGTACTCTTCCATTAGGTTTTACTATCTTTTCTGAGATAACCACCTCTGTATGCAAGTGGCATCTTATTATCCTCTGACATGATTTCACCATCACTTTCCACTTCACTTTGTTCCCTATCACTATATTTTTTGTTATCATTAGCTCTGTCCTTGATATCATCAACGCCACTACCATAGTCGGATTCGTTGTCTGAATCTATAATAGAGAGCCAACAAATAAGGGAGGGGGGAAGGGTTGTCTTGCAAGGTCAAAAGAATACAGTCATCATCCAATGGTGAATGCAATTTGTGTCTGCTCGTACAAGGTTTAGGTTCACTTACCATTATTACTAAAAAAATATCCCAATAAATACTAAAAATATATGTATTCGTTACTATAAAATCACTATGTACACTTATAAACTATACACACTATTTCACAAAACACGTAAAACTAAACATCAACCACAAAAATTTTGGCCACCACTAATAATCGCTGCTGTCGGGGGTGACCCGCACAGCCTATCTAGGTCAACGGCACAACAGAAATTAAACAAATACAATAGGCTCTTAATGGGGGTTGGGAGTTAAGAAGGTGCATGGAGGTGGAAGACTGAAGGATGGAGTACAGTCAGGGTCGATTAAAGTAGAAGCATGTGGGTCAATTGGACCCGCAGCAAGCACTTTAGGGTTAATAGCCATTTGATACGAAAAAAAGAAGAATTTTTTGTATAACTTTTATTTATGTAACATTTGAACCACTAATGTTAAAACAAATTAGGCCTATATTAAAAACAAATAAACCAGAGTATGACTCGTGCATTTAGGGTTCCGTCCCCAAAATAAAAAATAATATTAATTACAACAACAAACTAACCAATAACATTAACCGTGGTGGGGACTAGTGAAAGGAGTTACTACTCTAAAACACAGTATTTCCATATACTTAAATGGAAAAAAAATATTTTACACACTTTAAAAAGAGTTTGAATCCACTGTAATTCCCCTGTAAAGTATTTGAGTATCTCTATTACTTCTAGTTTTTTCCAATTACTGTACTTTGGTTTCACTACTTTGGACATAGAATGTGGTCTTTAGCAAAATTTTCGAGATTATATTTAAAATTGCATATCACCAAATTCTAAAATTATATTTTGAAATGCTTTAAATAATATGTGGGGGAATTTCCAAATTTTGTCTGCTTTAAGTATCTGATTATCTTTAAGTATTTGGTTCTGATTATTTGAATATAGGTGGGTCTGCATGATTTATAATTATCCCAAATTTCATTGGGATACCTTTACCCGTTCTTGACGAAACCACTGTTACAAACAAGATGCCCTAAAAGGTCCTGTTTTTCCTTTTAATGTATGGAACCTAAAAAGAAGCATTTTGAAATGAAACTGCTGCAAATGGAATTAATTACTTTACTTTATGGTGGTTTGATGATATACATCAACATGGGTGCAACAATATAAATAAACGGTACCAGGAACTGGCACATACTTTCTCACAAACATATTTAAATTATTAAACAGATTCACGGTGACTTGTAGGGTGGGGTAGGATAGGTGATTTTGTATTAAAGTTGTTTTCCCATAAAAAATCCATAAAATAACGGAAAAACCAACTTTTCTCAAAAACGGCTCGAACAATTTTGATTAAAATTTTACAGTTTATAGTACTATAGGTCCCTAATAAACTATAAAATTTTAATCAAAATCGTTAGAGCCGTTTTTGAGAAAAGTTGATTTTTCCGTTATTTTAAGGGTTTTTATGGGAAAATTACCCTTAAAAATAAAAAATTCACAACGCCTGGAGATACCGTGGATTAGTACCTCCATACCAAATTTCATCAAAATCGGTCGACTGGTTTAGGCTCTAGGTCTGATAACATCCACACAGACACACATACAGACACACACACAGACATCACTCCGAAAACCACTTTTTTAGGTTCTGGGGGACCCAAAACGGATATTTCCACCAAAAACTCAAACTCGAAAATTTTGACGAATACAATACTTTCTCCATATACTATGGTATAGGGGGAGAAAGTAAAAATAGAGTGACCATTATGATGTAGCAGAACAGTTGTGGTATTGTTAGTTACAGTAGGCCTATGTATTCAATTTGCTGTTGGAACTTGCCTATATGTTTATCATTTACTAGCGATCTTGAAGGACGTGTAGAATATTGTAATTTCTAGTTAGTGTAGTTCTAGTATTGTAGATACATTTGTCTTCTTAAAAATCACAGAATGGTCCATTAGTTGATAAGAAATTCAAGTTGTTTATTTCT
This sequence comes from Philaenus spumarius, assembly GCA_018207615.1. Lineage (NCBI taxonomy): Eukaryota > Metazoa > Arthropoda > Insecta > Hemiptera > Aphrophoridae > Philaenus > Philaenus spumarius. Next base: position 313,657 of record JAGFPH010000443.1, on the reverse strand, counting down.
ACAAACATCAAGTCGGTGTAAATAACATTTTTATGAACTGATAATTTTGTAAAATGTACTGTCATATACTAAACATTATACATTTATTACAATACTATTTATTTATACATTCTAAGAACAAGTTTTCTACTCAATGAAGTTGATACTCAACTATCATAAATTTTCACTTTGTTAATATAATCTTTTGTTTCATCAATTTCTTAAATATTTTGGCAATAGTACAGATATCGGCGTGATTGCTGGCATTTGACCTTGCTCGGGCGTGATGGGCGAGGGGTGTGGGGAAAGGGCGTAGGTGAAAAACATTTTCCCACGCCGCTTTCTAATGTGATTCATTCTTTCGACGAACTGGTGGTGTCACCTCACCCGTGAAAGGGTTACAAAAGTAATATTAAATTTAATTACATTATTTATGTTTGTTTTTCTAGAGATAATCGTAAAAAATTGGAACATGGAACTGGTTTATCTACCCGCGCCGGGAATACTGATGTTTTTAGTATGGTTAGTAGCCCATAGTCCAAGTGCCAGCATTCGCGCCGGGATCTGTATCAGGTCATAGTTAGAAGGTACACCATATCTTCATCTGAACTGGTTGATAATATCCACAAATTAAACGGATCAGCAAAGTTTCCAGCTCACACAATCTTCTCAAAAGCATTTTGACACAATAATGACCAAACCGGATTTCAACTTTAAAAAAACAGTAAGCCGTACTTTTGATCTGGCATGGTCAAAGCATTTCCTCTTAACAATATTTTTATTTGAGTTATTTTGAAACAGATTTGAGGGACTTAATGTTCATACAAAGGAGATGAAAAGTTTATTCTCTGTTGGCATAATGCTAACATATTTATGAAAGCTATTTTGATCAGGGTAGTTTAATAAGATATATCAATTTTCTTGTCTTATAAAACCTTTTAAAATTATCATTTGACTGTGCCTCCATTAAAATGTATGAACTAAATTAAATGCCTTTGGCCGTTGTTTCTTATAATAGGCATATGAATCAAATATCTCCTCTCTAATCACATAGGCTTGCTGCCAAATTTATGATTTAAGTTCAAACTTCTATTTACTATATTACTCGATAAACTATTTAGCATAAATAGTTGCTTCAAGTGCATTTTTATAGCTGTAACCTATTGTAAAAACCCCACACCAATCTTATTGTAACCCAATAAGAGTTATGTCTTAACTTATGTCGGAAAATAAAAACATGATTCTATTATCAACTGATTTAAAGCCACAATGTATTATGAATTTATTATCAACCTTTTAGAAATAAAAACACTGTAAGCTATGTAATATTTTAAAATAAGAAGTAGTTAACACTTTATGACTTAATTTACCTCAGAATTCAACATTCCATAATATTATTAAACAAATCGTAAAAGTCATCAAACAATGTGAAAAGTGAGCAGTATTTCGGAGTAATATAGTTGTTCGGCTGAACTTGATTTAATAGTTGTTGTTTAAACTTTTAAACTAAAGTGCTTAGACGACTAAGAGAACTCAAAAATTAGTTGTACACAAGAAAGAACAACAATATATTCATTTCTATCTATGATTGTGTTTAGAACTGAACACATCATCTTATTTAAAGTATGAACTGGTACAAATAATGTAAGATTCAATTATACATCATGTCTCGTAATTAATTAGTGACACTAAAATAAAATGGTGAAACAAAAAGCACTTCTTTCTTTTCAAAACAATAAATTTTTTACTGAGTTGAAGGCCATCTGTTGTTTTTTGTAGTTGTTCAAACTATTACAAGCTTTAATAAAAATAATTTTAACAGATAAAAGTTGAACTTTGAAATAAGAATTAAATACAAACTTCTAGGCCTACTCTACTATACTTTAACATATTGAGTAAGCCTAAGTAAGTTGTTTTGACAACTACACTTGTTTCCTCTTTCTAGATTTAAAAAATAATTTCTCTTCCGTAAAATTAAGTTTTACCAAAAAAAATTAATGCAAAATCATTGGGCTAGCAGATCCTTGTCTCTACCTCACTTTCATAAACTAGGCCTTAGCAGACTAGAATACATTTTCTTTTATTGCTTTCGTTATTAACAGTCTAGGGTATGACATGTTTACCGACAAAATTCACAGCCTAAAATACATTTGTTTATGAAGACGTCTATTTAAACCACATTTCTCCATAATTTATCACATCGGTGAAAATAATAATTAAAGATGTTAGCTCTTAAAAACCTCAAACATTGTAAATAAGGAAACAATATCTGTGTTCTTCTATATAGTATTATTAACTGCAATAATTTTTGCAGTAGGGTTTTATTTCACCATTCCAGTTCTGGAGAACATGAGCGCCTTAAACTTCTTGTATGTAAAACTTTTAAATAAATACTAATAGTCAAAAGACTGCAAACTATGGAACAGTTTTTTGTGTTCTTAAAGAAAGACATGTTCACAAGTCCAGTTATATTTACAGAATGATGTCATATATGAATAGAAATGAATTCCATTCATAGTTTTTCTTCACTCCTAACCTGAACCTAAACATAGCAATAATTAAGCGCAGTAAGAGGAAAAACTGATTTTTAAATTAATTGAAGGTATTTGGAATGAAACATTAACCACAAAGATTTTTTTAACCAAGATAATTAGTTTAAAGAGTAACACTATCTTCAGTTTTTATTTGAATATGTGGTTCCATATAATTGATCTTTGATATCAGAACTTAAATCTTACTACTGTATTTAAAAATGTAATGTGCTAACAATATTGCAAATAAGACCAAATTGTTAAAATTTTAAGTCTTCTAAATAAACAAAGATACATTATACAAGATTGGTTTAACCGAGTATTTTTGCTTAAAATTATATAATTTAAGTTAAGGAGAGTTTGCAAGTTATCTTAAAAGGTTATTTTGATCTATCATCAAATCTAATTTCTCCATTCAACTTTTACATTGATTTATTAAATAATATAGATTAATATAAAAATGTGATGTACAGAAAAATTCCATCAAATTATTTGTAAATAAGCATTTATTTATTTCGGAAAAATGTACATATTTTCATAAACTATATTATATGAAATAATGTTATTACAAAAATAAATTTATTCTGAAGCTAAATGTGTGGATTTATTTCAGTTTCCTAATATGAATCACATACTTTTATAATCTGTAACAATTATATGCTGCCTAGAGTAGTTATAAAAAGTCTGTAAGGACGTGACGAATATAATTTGTCTTGTTGCTTTTTGATAGGAATCATTATATTATAGATATAGTACTATAAAACTTGGTTTGGTAGTTACAAAGTTAAGTAAGGTAGATTTGTAGACGTGCCACAGGCCTACTGATCCTGACACAAGTTAGGATTAGCTTAAAACAAAACCATTTTGATATATCCTTTCAGGCAAATATTAATTTATTTAGCAATGTAACAAATACATGAGTTAATAATTTAACAACAATAAATACTATAGTTCAAAATCAACAAATATAAAAATAAAAGTTTACAACATATTAAACACCAAAAATTACAAATGAATAAATTAAACAACCTTAATGTTTACTTAAAAGTATGATTCCACATCGGCTATAAACAAAACTTATTCATCAATACATAATCCTCAGACTCTTAAAATAAGATAATTCTGGTGAAGGTAGAAAGTCTTTTATAGCTGTTCACATCTACAGAATCCTTTTTTCTTGTCATAAGAATGAAAGTCACTATTTCAAACTGTATTGCTCTCCGTAATATTACTTCAAGGGTGTGCATGCTCAGGAGTTTTAAAATTTTCAAATCCATAATAAAATCACCCCACATGACAGCTTAATTTTTGAAATGATTCTTACTGCATTTTTTATAAGGCAAGTAAACGATTTAACAGTATGTTTATTCTAATTTTCCTATAACATAATCCTATAATTTAAATAGGGATATATTAACCGTTGTATGCAAATTTCAACACCTGGGTGTATTACAGTTTTGGTCAAATTTCTAAATGGCACAATTTATGTCATCTGCCCAAGACAATTTTATACTGACTATAATTAGACTAAAAATAACTTGCTGATTTAACCTCATACAAAAACATTTTAGGGTGAACCCTGTTTGACCTCTTTTTTTTTAAATATGGTAATAAACATGTATTTAGTCTCAATGAAATTCATTTAATAATTTTTTTTTAGTTATGGTACAGTCTATTCTGAAGCAAAACTAGATTAAAGCTTCAAATGACAACATTTTTAGGCTGTCCTACAAGTCATAAATAAGACCATGTTATTCTTTATGCAACATTACAAAAATCTTGAAATAGTGTCTCATTGCAGATTTAAAGATGTAATTTTGAATTGGCTTGAGGATATGGTAAGGCATTACACTCATAAAATTAATGTATCCAATGTGATTTATAAATATTGTAAACTAGTTATTCCAAATAACATGTCTGAAAATGTTATACAAATTTGATCTCTAGTACTATATATTTGTAATTTTGTTCACATGTTTCTTAAAAACTTTTATTTTTACTAAGTAAAATAACCCATTACATTGTAAAATGTTTACTGACATTAAGCACTTTGTAAACATCATTACCGAGTGCCCAAAAGTTCGGTCTTTTTCAACTTAATACCATTTAAAGAACTGTTGTCTCAGGACTGCCATACTTAACTTTTCAAGTCACTAATAAAACTTTTGATGTATATAGGCTTGTATCTTTAAAAATCATTAAATTTGTATTATTTTATTTTGTCTTTCAAGTTTAGAAGGCTGTGTATAGAAAAGATCAAATTCAAATTTTATAAGTCTAAACACTTTTAAATTTATTTTAGGCAGGTGAAAATATGTACTAATAGCATACCTAGTATATTACCAAAATAGGTAATACTAACGCTACAACAAGTGTAAAAACAATGCATACAAAATCATTAAAAAAATAAACACAATTAAAGTAAGAGTTGATTTGTTTATAAACTGAAATATACTAAAAGCTTAAGAGAATTCTCTCTTTTATCAATGTAACTTTTCCTGGCAGCATAATAGTTAATTAGTGCAAAGGGAGAGGAACAGGAGGGGGATTGTAACAATGTACAACATTGTAACATTCATGGAAATTAGGTTATCGGAAATCTTAGCAATATCAAATTTATAAATGTTTTATATTCCCATGTAAGAAAGGGGGGAGTAATTTTATTCCTATTTTAAAATAAGTGAATGCCCAGGCACACTCAATGATGGGTAGAACTTTAACCTCAAGTTTTATAGAAAAGAGTTATTTCACACACCTCACAAATAAAACTATTATATTCATATACATTACATTTTATCTTTTCATTTTTGACAACATAACAAACTTTCTCTTATTTGGGCTTTCAAACCAGAGAAAAACCCTATGATTAATCAAAGAGAAAGGTGGTATACTTTTAATCTCTACCCACATTTAGAGGAATTGTTTTCTAAACTTTGGGAATAGCCTGCGTTTGTTGAGGGACAGAGTGGAGGGACTGTCTAGTCTATCCTACATTATGTCTTCATTCCGCAAAGTGACTTTCCGAAACACTTTTACTAATGTTTACAGATGACTTACAATATCACTATTATTTTATATTATTGTAAAAAATTATTATGATATAAAGTTAAATTGTTCCTCATTTTTCATTCCGTGAATGTTAAGAGATTATTGTATTACAAAGTTTTACAAAGATTTTTTATAACATGTGTCAATGATTTCTTACAATTTTTGAAGTCACATAGGTAGTTAAATAAACGTACAAGACCGTTCAGTCTTTGAGTAGAGAATCACATTAATGTTTTATTAACTTCATACACAAAAACAACTTTATGTACATGTGGAAGGAATCATAATAAGGTTAGGAAATGATGAATTAAAGGGAACAGGAAGGAAAGATAAAAGTAAGAATAAATAATATTACTTAAAACTACTTGAGATCCATCAATTATATTTGATCAAGAAATATTTTCACCGTAATTGTATGTTTATGAAGTCTATAGTTCAGTCATAGCACAGTTATATTAATTATACACTACAAAGCACATTCTTGAGGTAAATCAATTACTATCTGAACTCCATTCCAACTAGGATAGGCAATACAACAGCTGTCTGGCTCGGTAAAGTTATATCTAGGCCTAAATTAAGCTTGAAGTATTATTCAATAATAACTTGTTAAACTAAAGTAAAGGTGCTAAGTCTTTAAAGATGAAATGATTTTCTTTCTAGTACATTCTGAATACAAGTCTAATCACACATTTAACTTAAATGTGCATTCAATTAAAATTATGAAGTTGTACGAGTAAATCTAAATCTACGGTGAATATTCACAACTGTATACAATATTTAGTTTTCATTTATATACATATCCAATGTTTTGTTCCCATCCGTTAGGAAATATATATACAATTAGTAAATTTAATATAAAAAAGTTGACAGCTTAAATATATGAAATAAAAGTGCTAAAATCAAAAACCTTCTATTTATACAATCTGAGAATGTCTCAATACAATTCATGAAAACATAAACAATCGTACACTGATTATAATTACTAAACTTTCTTTTTATTTACTTTAAGTCTTTACATTTATGTATGCGCATATTTTAACCAGTAGCATAAACACAATATTTGTCAATTAAAAAAAAATGTTTATTTGTAGGTTAGGCTTATAAATTGAAGCTGACATTGGGCAAGGACATACTTAGTTTCCGTATTCAATATGAGCAAGCCACAGCTGTACAAGTGCTTAGCCTAAAAGCTATGGGATAAAATTTACAATACAATACCATGGCATGCGGCAGAGGTGCAACCTAAGTGCAAATAATTATAAAAACCTCCAACACGTAGTCGAACTGAAACTATGTATTGTTCTTACATTTGGTAATGCTGTTATCTGTACTCACTGATTTATTTCATTATTTCATAGGCTCATATTGGGCATGCATTTGCTAGATAGCTTAATGTTAATGTCACCATTGATAAAATAAACTTAGAACACAAAATCTCACAACTAATACGTTTATTAACTCAAACGTGTTTCAACGATAAAGTTGCCATCTTCAGTGATGCACGAGCTACAATAGTCAAACTATAACTAATCTTACAGTGCTCCTCCCCCATATTTATTCTAGCCTAACAATAACTATATAACTAAAAAAAGTTACTAACCTAATAATGATCTCATACAATACATTATTTTTATAATAATATAGACTTTTGTATGGGTCCTAGTTAAAATAACGCAAGCCAATTGGGAACGCCCCACTAATGTAACGTAGTCTTAAGCCACGCCCCTTTGAATTCTGTATAAATATGGGGGATGGAGCACTGTAAGATTAGTTATAGTTCGACCATTGTAGCTCTTGCATCACTGCAGATGGCGACTTTGTTGTTGAAACGCGTTTGAGTTAATAAACATATTAGTTATGCGATTTTGTGTTCCAAGTTTATTCTATCAAGTATATCTTCTCACAAGTCAAGCTCATTTTCCACCTAGTATCTTTACTGGCATTGAAAAGTAGTTGTTAAAACTGGTTCTTAAATTTCCTCAATACCAGTTATTGAGCTTAACAGTTACTCAGACTAGGAAATACTATTGTACTATATCAGCAAACAGAACTCACAATTTTAATTAGAGTTATTTTGTGTACGTTTTATTTAGTGGTAGTGTACTGTTAAAGTTTAGTTTTTTTTCAATGACTAAGCATTTTTATCATTATATTTATTTAATTATTCTTTTAATTATGTTCGTAAATAATGTATAAATTAGAATAATAACATTTCCTACTATAAATAATAAAAGTTATATACAATAATATTTACATGAACCTATTAAATCAGGTTATAAAATATTAAATAATACGTTTCTAAGACATTGTATTTTTTCTAAATGATAATAAAGACAACAGTTATTTCAAAAAGACTATCAGTAATAACAGTTAATAGTAAAAAAATACCTAAAATCTAATTTTATTTAAATATCATAACTACCATGTTTTATGCATAGTAGTAATTGACTATTCCAATTGAGATCTGCACAATAGCAATCAAAGTAACAGTTACAAAACAACGGTTTAAGTAACTAGTTATTTTTAATAAAAATTTTATCGGTATTGACCAATAACTCCTATTACTGATAAATAAAAATAACTGGTTAGCTCATCTTTATTGATTAGTTCAGTGAAGCAAGAAGTTCAGATAGTAACAGCCCAGCTAAGTCACTATTCCCTTGCCTGTATATAATTAAATTAAAAATAAAATGGAAACAAAGAATGACCTGTATCTATTAACGTAAATACAATTTTAGCGAATATTCGAAATCATAGACTAATCATATTTTAGTAATTTATAGGTAAGTAAATTGAAACCAATACATGACATAAGTTGTTTTTATCAAATACAGTACACTCTTCCTATTCATGAAGAAAATTTATGAAAAATATTAATAAAAAATGCAAACATTTTTAAATATCAAGGACTTATAAAAGGCAACTTAGGAAACATCATTTGGTAGAATAAACAAGACAGGTAAAAGTAAAAAAATTGAACAAAATTTGTTGAGGCACATCGTTTGAAACCACAATCAGTGCCGAAGGCCTCAATTACAAACCCTGTTTAAAATTTTAGGTTATGTTCAATAAATTTATTCGTTTAGCCTTTAATACAGAACTTGAGGTGCATAATTTGCAACCAATAATTTGCGATTATGAGTTCAGAGGGTGCCAATTTAGTCATTAACAGTGGTAAACTCTGTTTGATATAAAACAATATTATCTACAAACTCATCTATTAATAACCATCAACAAGATATTAACATTTGGAGTGAGAACAGTGAAACATCATTTATCAGGCACTCTCTAAACAAGAGCGTAAATTTTTTAGGAACGGTATTTTTTAATATTTATTTACAGGCATTTTGGGTGCCGTTAAACAGACATCTCTTAGCATGACAAAAACAGTTAATCTCATCCAATTTATGTTTTTCATACCTCTACTACACGAGCATGCTGACACAGTAATTGGCTCTAAGAATGAATACACTTGTCTGTTGACAATATCCCAGGCAATAATGTATATGTAAAACTAGCCCGTACGTCAGGTGACAATTGATTAAGGTTTTATTAAGGACGGGTTGTTGTACGGAAGAAAAGTATGATCAGTACAGTTATTGGCCTACAATAGATGATAAAATGATTACAAAAAAACTAAGTAGGATAGAAACCAAGTATAATCTTTACAAAAGTGTGAACATCATTGAAATTTGTCCCAAATAAAGATGGGCAGTAATTTTTAGCTTACATTTACTTCGACCACTCAGAATGAAACAGAACTATGCAAGTTTCTTATTGGTATTTATTAAATCAAATCATATTTATTTTCTCTAAGCTTTATAAACTAGCATAGTTTTTAAATTAAGAGAAAAATTTAACCCTCTTGGGCTTTCCGTGGGGGTGAATTTGGTAATATGTTAAGATGTAAAAAATTTAAAAAATAAACAACAAAATATACATTTCCTCAATATTTGGCAGCAAAAATTCAAACGAAAAGATCTGTACACAATAATATAGTAAATTTGATTAAGCTTAAATAAGGAAATAACAAATAGTCATAGTAAGTATATTAAAACTTATCTATTCAATAGTTGATTTTAATACTTGATCTCGAAAATAAGTTTTAGTTTTCTGACACCTCGGGCCGAAGTTCGCTGATGAATTGGATATTTTACTTAATTGAAACCTGGCCTCACAAATCAGAACTCAGTCTTGTGTACTGCTGTTATGTCAGGGGTAGTAATAATCCAGGACAGACAGGTGTTATTCTTTGAATACAAAATGAAGGCAGCTACAAATCAGTTGATAATTTCACAAATATGAATATCTTTGAATATGGAGAGTTTACTGTACTGTCAAAGCTAAGCTATTCTAACAATTTCCCTCTACTTTTAATTTTAAGGCTTGTGAATCAAATACAAAATGTTTTTGCAGCAATTTGTTTCTACAATTTTCACCGCTGGAAAGCACAAACAAGCTGCAAACTCTGATTAGGAACTTTACAGGCAAGCTACTTCGTGTTTTGCCTCTTGATGTGAAGAATGTTCCAGATCCTTCATTCAGTCCTCCAGGAACTGTAAAAACAATTTGATTACCATTGGTACTTTAACCATTATTGTACTTAAAGACCTAAAACTAACCAGGAACTGTAAAAACAATTGGAT